>QKWP01001382.1:84197-141440 GCA_003550325.1 Gigaspora rosea
TCAATTCGTCATAGATTTCGTCAATTTGTCATAGATTTCGTCAATTCGTCATAGGTTTCGTCAATCGTCGGGGGTTTCGTCAATCGTCGGGGGTTTCGTCAATCGTCGGGGGTTTCGTCAATCGTCAAGGTTTCGTCATGACGAAACCATGACGAAACCATTTCGTTATTGCAAAAAACATTACGTCAGGCATCTTTAATATACTATTCGGACTCCGAACTAGTTTGCAAACTTCGGACCGAACCCGGACCGAACTCAAACTTGACTAAAAAGTTTGAAACAAAAAGTTTGAGTCCGGTTCGAAAATCGAACCAGACTCAAACTTGACAAAAGTTCGGTTCGGTCCGGTTCGGTAGGAGCCCTAATTACTATAATAAAATTCGAAAGGTTGGCATAGCATTTTTGCAAAGTGCATCAAGTGCATAGGGTTCTGCAAATGCTTCTGTTAGTGTTTTCTTGTTGATCCAAATCATTTAATGAGAGTCAATGGGCTAAAGTGATATTCTATAAAGTGCATTCGCTAGTGCTTTCTTTATTTAAGCTGGCCACATCAGAAATTAATATGTTAAAGTATTGCTCTATCTACTAGTGCTTTCTTCTTTTAATACAAGACTTAAACTTACTCCGAAGACAAATTGATATGATGCACTTGCAATATGCATCTACTAATACAGGGCGGTCTTATTTCCCTTTGTTTGTTGGTTAGGGGCATTTATTGGTTAGGGGTCATTTGATAAGCATTCTGGCTTTTATTATTGTTGTGGAGGTCTATGAGGGTGATTCAAGACAATTTACCAATGTGGGTCACAGTATTCAAAGCCCAAGGTATGCTTGGCAAAGTTAGCCATTGATATAAATGAACGAATTGAGTCATCGTATATGATTTATGTCAGGATCAGTGTGTGTTTCAGTTTTGTGCTAGGAACTGAGACTCGTTGGGAAGTCGGGCATAGGCCTTTGTCAAAGTCATGTGGGCCTGTGCATTGCTATTTATTTACAACTGGAAACATTGTCATGTAGACCGCTTTGCTGCTTGTAATAATTGTTCGAAGATAGTAGACAATCCTTTTGAGAGGCCATTGTAATGGATTAACTGTCTAAAGATAATGTGGTTTTAGAAAATTCTGTAACAATATATATATATTTTAATAGCCCAATGCTTTTCTAGTATGAGTCGATATATGAGTCGTTATAAAGTTTAAAAATGCTAATTATAAGGGATTGCGATTTTTTTTTTTTTTTTAAGAAGAAACTGAATCATTTGTAAATATAGATAATTAATGGATATGGATATTTGTTGAGAAAATGCAAGTTAAATGAATTGGGTTTTTGTGAGAGAGTGTAGCAAAAAAGAATCGATTTCAAATTTTTTCTGAGAGAGAGTTGGTGTCTGCTAGCCATTCGTATTTATGTGATGGTTTGATGGCAAGTTACATACCAGGATCTGCATTGCAGCTGTGGCTGCTATTTGTTTGTGCTACTGCATGCATGTGATTAGGCGATTCGTGCACATGATTGGTGCATTGGCATGCGCCTTTGTTATTGGCAGTTTGTGCGCCTGATTGCCCTTTGATCAGGTCCGATATGTCACATGCCTGTGGTCATGTGAGTGCCGCAGTGCTTGGCCGCATTTTTTGATCAGTTGACTTTTCTGTCAACTAGCAGGAGAAACAGAAACCCATTTGGCAAGTCCTGAGTGGAGAGGTAGCTGGACTTTCGACGGTACCGGGGAAAAGGATCTTAGCGGTGACTGACCAGAAAACTGTACAGTCAAGAGCCCCTATGGCAAAAGGGGGCCCACCAACCTGGCCGCCAGAGTTACCGGAGGAAAAGGTCATGTGTTATAGAAGCATGAACCAAGGAAAGGGTGACCTTAGGCACCTAAAGCCTAGCAGACCGATCCTTCCGGGCCAATTGGATTGGTAGTCTGGGATAACTGGGGAAAAGAATCCAAAGAGTGACTGACCGGGTACTGGGGTCTAGTGAACTTCGCAAGGGCAGTAGTAGGTAATGGTAGCGATTGCAGGATATCTTCATGACTGCAAGTTGTTTGCCTCAGTGAATGCGTAAGTTACCGAAAGTGTAGGTGAATACCTGTGGGAGACAGGTATCGCTCTGCCAGGTTTACCACAGAGGCAAATGCCCTTCAATAGGTGTTTGGCTAAAGCCTCGGAGTACTTTTAACAGCAAATTACTCGTGAAAGAGTATATTGGAAGGAACATTGAACATGGGTAGAAGCCAAAGAGTTTAAATAGGCAATCCCCTAGTTGGGTTGCAGGTATGGCATCTAGTGTAGAACCTTCAGCCGGACTACTTAAATTAGACAACCAAAAGTTGTATGTGTGGCTAGTTGTACTCTCGTCATACAAATGTAATATATAGCACAGTCATTTTGACTGGGCCAACCCGCTTGTACCAATAAAGTGCTAGGGTATCTAAGTGGTCACCTTAATATTAAAAAAAAAAATTTTGTATTTGTTAGTTTATGGTTAGGATAAGCACTAATATTAGGGTTAGGGTTTGGCAGTTATATTAAAATTACTTAAAAAAAACTTTTTGTTAGAGCATGAAAGGTGGGTTTCTATGCAAATTTTAAACAATAAGCAATTTTTAATAAAATGAATGTTTGTTTTGCAATTTTGGATTGTGTTATATTACACAAAATCCTAAAATCTAACTGGTTTGCTATAGGATGGGTATATACCCACTAGGTACAAATAGAAATTCTCTTTATTATATTATGCACTTTATTACTACTAAATTTTATTTTTTTATTGGTATCTTAATAAGTATACCTTGATAAATATATATTGATATAATTTTAGTGTGCTGCCAAAAATTAGCTAATTCGATTTTGGCCAAAATTTGACCCTCTTTTATTTAGGTCTTCATATTAAATTTTTACTTTTTCTGATCCCCTAAAAAATCAGCTGATTTCTGGCCCTTCTCTTATTGTTATTGTTATGCATTATTATTTTGTATATACAATCAGTTTTTAATGATTCCTAAAAAAACATTTTTAGTAAAATTAATCAATTCTGGCTTATTTAATCAGTATCTGACTAGAATTCCAATACATTTTCAATATAAATTTCAAAGATCTTTCTGTACAAAATTAAAATCTAAATCTAGATATTACTTATATATATGTTGTTTGATCCCTCTTATTATTTGCTCAATGAAAAAAGTGGTTATGTTAAACATAAATTTAAATTGGAGTGATCTAAATAATAAATAACATATTTAGGTTCTTTATAGAATTAACTTAAAATTTCTGTAATACTATATTTTATTTTAGATATAATTTTCTTTTAGTTCTTATTATATAGTACTTTGATAGAGTAGTATGCTTTATACAATTTATATAATTTTTAAATTAGTTTTCACTAACTATATTAATTTTGTTTTTATTTCTTTGTTTTTCTTATTTTTTCATTTATATTGGCTTATTTTTTGAATATTGCTTAGATTTAGTAGTAATACCTCTTTATTTAAACTTTCTTTGTATTTTTATTTTTTTATAATTATCTTTTGTTTATATAGATATGGATCTAAATGCTTCTTATTCTAAAGGCTAGATAAGAAAATTAAACTAAAAGTGAGTTTTAGTAAGTTAAAAAATCTTCTAAAAAGAAAATTAGTTGTTGCAATAGATCACATATAGGTACTTTGTTTTGAATATAAACAAATCTTGTATTAGTATTAAAAGGCCATTTGATTTTTAATATTATAAGCTATTAAATTATACTATTGAATATCCCAAAACTGTTTCTGTCAAAATTGATAATCTAATAAAAAATTAATCTACTAAATTTATTGCTGCTATATGAATATAATAATTTATAATGGTTTCAAACCTTTTAATAGTAATACAAAATTTGTTCATTAGGCATATTGGTTTTGGAAATTTTAAATTCATAAATATTATAAAGATCATTAATGCACTTGAATATACTATATATAATAACTAGAATTACATATATTCTAATTATAGTTGTTAGACAAAACCTTTTTGCTTAATAATAGAAGTCGAACCTAAGCTCTAAATAACAAAACCTCTGTCAAAAGTCAAAATCTCAAATTATTCTAATGAAATTGAACCTTCAAACCCTTTTAACAAAAGTTAAAACAACAAATTGACAAAACCCTAGTGCTTTCTAAAAAAAATAAAATAAAATAAAATAAAATAAGTTAAAATTACTAAAAATCTATGTTATTAACAAAACTCTAGTACTCCTACAAAAAAATCGATGAAAATCTACGTTTTTGGCAAATCTAAGCTATAAATAAAAATAAACCTTATAAATTTATATATTTAAACAAAAAAACAATAATTTATTATTAAGGTTTTTAAGACTTTTTATTTATATTTAATGCTGAAAATATTTATTGACTTGACTAGCTTGTATGTTTAGTTTTTAAAAAAACCAATTATTGAGATTATAAATAGGTAAATAACCATTAACATCTCTCGAGTATTTAAATAAATAAATAAATTTAAAAGTAGATGTATTTAGTAAATTATAGATTCAAGAAATTTTTCACTAGAAAATTATAAGACATGGCAATAAAGTTTAACATCATAATTCAAATTAATAATTCTATAATTTTGTTAAGCACGTAATTTTCTATTAAGTAATATTAGTGTATAAGTTATAAAATAAAACTTCTAAGAATTTATGATATTGTTACATTGAGTTTTTTTATTTATATTCAATGCTGAAGAGATTTATTGGCTTGACCTGGCTTGTATACTTAATTTTTAAAAAGTCAATTACAGAAATTATAAATAAGCCATTAACATCTCCCGAATATTTAAATAAAATAGATATAAACGTATTATGATGAATTTAGTAAATTATAACTTCAAAAAAATTTTCACTAGAAAATTATAAAACGCGGCAATAAAGATTAACCACATAATTCAAATTAATAATGTATAAGTTATAAAACGGACGTCTGGACATCCTTTTTTTACTAATTAAAATATATTTCTCGATCTATTCCAGTTGAGAACACCCAAAGTTTCTTATTAAAATAAATCTAAGTATAAATTGTATAATTTCAATCTTAGCCCTTTATGAACATAAAATGTAGAAAGCCAATGCGCCCTTACTTACATTACACTTGTTTTATTATATAATAAAATTTTTGTAAATTTCTGTCAATGATTTCAACAATATTTATCTGTTTTCTCATCTTTTATTAGTTTTGTCACCCTTTGCAGTTTCGTCAGTTTCGTTACCTTTCGTCACCTTTCTCCAGATTCGTCACCTTTCATCACCTTTCGTCAGTTTTAGCGCCCTTCGTCAGTTTCGACACCTTTCATCAGTTTCGACATTTCGTCATTTGAAATTTTAGTTGACGAAAGTCGAAACTAGGTTTCGACTTTCGTCAGCACGAAACAGCGAGGTTTCGCTTAACAACTATATTTAGAGTTGGTTTGAGTATAACAATATCCAGCAGATCTGTCCGGCTGCCATTTTCTGCGAACGACGCTAGGGTCGTTCCTATCATATTACCTAACATGGGTCAAGAACGATAGTAATTTTTTTGTATTTTTTAGAAAGGGTCAAGAAAAATAGGTCAAATGGGTCAAGAACAAATGTTTTTGCATTTTATATATAAGTTGAAATAAGAAAACATTTTGAACCTCATAAGGGGATATTTCCTGTACCTGTTATGACACTAGAAGTTTAAGTTCTTGTTTTTTTTTTTTTTTTTTTTTTTTNTTTTTTTTTTTTTTTTTTTTTTTTTTGCATGCGTATTCGTGGCATTTCTTGGATCCTAAAAGAATAGAAATTATTCGTCAAATTTTATAATCGCGTCTTGCATCTCGGACAAAGATTCACTCGTTATAAAACATAAAACTGATTCATCAATCCGTCTCAGTTACGATTAATTTTTGTTCGGATTTATCCCTTTTCGCCATCAAACCACCTTTTTGAACTCTTATATGACTAAATTTTGTAATGTTGATTTTATTAAATTCATTATAATAATGAACGTAACACGCGCAACTTGATTAATAGATTAAAGTCAGCCGCTATATTTTAAATCAATACATCCAAACATTGACCCTAATTTAGGTTCAATATCTGATCTGTTGAACGGGGAACTGGGTAAGAGTTGAAAGTTTTCATTTAGCACCGCTCAAATCTAACAAATAATAATATTTGATTTTCCTTTGTCAGATAATCGTATTAATATCTTAACAATTTGTTTTCTTGCTCAGCCCAGCTTGTAATGGTGGACAACTCAAAACGTGGAGAATACCTATGAATTTCATTCTTACCCATCGCTATTAATCGATGCATACGTTGATTTTCAAAGATTTTTAAATTCGAAACTTTTTTTTAAAAATATGCAAATAATTTGAAATTATGAAAAAAAATTTTTTTTCCTAAAGTTTACAAATACTTACCAATAACTCTTTTTGACCTCATCATAAATATATTTTTGATAGTCCGCTTACCGATAACAATTTTTTTTTCCTATATAGCTCAAATCTATCTTTACCACCAACAATATTGCCCAAAGTTTAATAAGTTTATGCTTAAACGTTATATTGAATGGTTCATCACCGCATCCGTAAAATGTCATCATTTTATCTCTTAAATGAAATCCCATATAATCAGGAAAATTGTATTTTAACGAAGGAGTACTTCCGAGATAAGAAGGGAGAAGACTATTAACTGCTTCATATTGTATGTCAAGATATGAGCTTATATACGATATTTAAACTGTTAGTAAAAGTAAACCAATAATATTATAAAAAATATCATTCGAAAGGCAAATACTTATGATAAAGATAAATCGACACCAAACTCATACAGTATGCAATAAATATTGAAATATTAGTTTCAACGCAAACATAATTAGTCCTTGATGTTCAAAATTATTTCCGATCCTACTAATCACTATGTCAATTCCTATTATCATTAAAAGTAAGTAACTGAATTATTTGTACATTCAACAGGAATTAAGAGACATACATATCTTTCATTTGTGAATGTAATAATAACGAGATATGATAACTTTTATAAACGTAAAGTCCTTTTTCACCACATCTTTTTAATATATGAAAAAAAGAGTTAGAAATTAATTCGTTTAAAAGAAGTTATTATTACAAGAATATGTTTACATTTGACACCATGTCTTGGCCAGAAACACTACAGAAAAAACCAAAATAATATGTTCACAAAAGATGTTTTCTGTTATGTTGTTATACATGATACTATTAAAAACAAAAAAAATTTACATCATCTTTGGCAAAACGTTTGATAATAGCCGATTTTCCAGATCCTTTACTAAAATTCTCTATCGCCATAATAATAACTTTTAAATCTTTATACCCAATGATTAAGATTGTTTTTGGTTCTGAAAGTTGTTTACATGAATCGTGATCCATTTTGCAAAATTTTATTTTACAGCAATAAGTTTTGTAAAATTCTCGTGAAATAGATGAATTCTCTGAATTCTCTTAAGATAGTTGACTAAGGTTAGTTGACGAAATTTCAATCCACTTGAAGGAATCGTCACAAAACTTTCGCGAAAAAAAAAACAAGGATTTCGTTTATTAGTGAACTTTCGAAATGATTTCGCGCTCTTTTATTCACGCAGACTCTTAAAGGATTTGAATTTATATAGTCTAGAACAATGATGACTATCTTACGATATTTTGAGATCCATCAACAATATATAATTTTGTAATTAATATCATTTATTCAATGCTTCAAATGCTTTACTATGATCAGTTTATAAAATAAATCAAATATTTTATGGTATTTCTATATGATAAAATTATTGATCTTATTTTATAAACTGAAATAGTAAATCATTGAATAAAACCGTTATTGCATGCGAAGTATGAAATAACTGATCGTTCGGTAACCCAGCGGGTTACCGACCAATCATCATCGTCCATAAAATACAGCAGTTATTTCATACTTCGCATGCAATAACTATATATTATTATAGTTTATTATAAGAAAGAAGAAATTTCTGAATATAAAATTATCTGTATCTTTTTA
This sequence comes from Gigaspora rosea, assembly GCA_003550325.1. Lineage (NCBI taxonomy): Eukaryota > Fungi > Glomeromycota > Glomeromycetes > Diversisporales > Gigasporaceae > Gigaspora > Gigaspora rosea. The sequence continues at coordinate 92,232 of QKWP01001382.1, forward strand.
TCTCATAAAAAATTGTTATGCACTTTATACTTTATATCGTTATAAAAAAATTTATTAATTTAGCATTCTCATTATTCGCGGATTACCAATTAAAATGAATTGATTATGAACTTAATCCAATTTCATTTATAAGTTATATACTGTATTAGATAATGTTTATTTATTATCTATAACAGTATATGCTTTATTTATATTACTATTTTATTGTGTAAATCCATGTTAAAAGAAACAAAAAAAGATATATTTTTGATATTTTTGTTGTATGTATTCCTTTTGTCAAATCTTATATCATATCGAAATTATTCTCTAACGGATCTGATACGATCATTTAAAGAGTTCGCGTTCCTCCACTAATCTCATCCTTTCTTTAATACCAATTTGTTCACAAGCATAATTCGATTAAACATCTTAGACCACGCAAAGTTAATTTTTCGTTTTGCATAACATGGTGTTCCAAAATTCTAGTCGGCGGGTCGGATTTTTTTTTTTTTTAAATCTACTATAAATAAATAAGCTCATGTTCACATATAAGGCCATACAAATTTAATTTTTCGGTTCGCATAACTTGGAATCAGAAAATTTGTGATTTTTTTTCGGATTTATCTGGTAATTCCGGAAAATTAAGGTCTGACACCAGAGAAAAAATTAAATGGCAAAAATGGAATAATTGCCACAATAGGAATTTAAACCAAAAAATTTTTTGGAAAATTGGGTCGGTGGGTTATGCAAAACGAAAAATTAACTTTGCATGGCCTAATACAAAATTTAATTAATCATCGACAATATATTTAAACAATTTTTTTTTTTTATGTAAAAAATAAGATATAGTTCGTACGTCAAATTATATAAAGATTGATGTAATATTAAGTTTATTTACGCGACATAACTTTAATTTAATACAAAATAATACAAATCTATCTATAATTCCAAAGGATTAAATTTCTTAAGTTAGCACGAACCAATCGACGAGAGTTTGGATGGTTTATTTTTTTATAAGTAAAAACTAGCTTTAACTTATAAAAGGAATAGTGTTCTGAAATCCCAACCCGGTCACCCGCGGGTGGGTCACCCGGGTCACCCGGGTGAACACTAGGTAATAAAAAAAATCTGCTACGGGTCACCCGCGGGTGGGCCACCCGGGTCACCCGGGTGAACACTAGGTAATAGAAACTCGTTTGGAGCATCGATTTAATAATAAAAATCATGTGACCACAAAAACTCGTGTTCCATTGGGTTCGGTTCCAAGTAGGGTCGAACTGAGTTTCGGCAAGCATGATAACATCTCTAATTATAACCAACCCATACGGGTCACCCACACGGGTTGACCCACGGGTGACCCGCGGGTTGACCACCCGGGTGGGCCATAATTCAACCCGGGTCAGAACACTAAAAAGGAATAAAACAAAACCAAACTCTAAACAAAGACGAGTTTTTGACCTAATAAAGTTTAGAATTTGTAAGTAATCGAAGAAACCCTTGGGTGCCTCACAAGACGCCTACTGTCAGCACTTGGTAGTGAGAGACTATGCCCTGAAAGCCATCCCAACGGATTATCCCAACAATATATCCCAACGGTCTTCAAACAGTCTCCCCAGTCGAATCACGTGTATCCGCTGTGCTACTACCGCGTGGATCCAGGAACGCTTAGAGGCAGTGTGTTAATATATTAACGGGAGATCGTTACTTATCTTTTAATAATAGCATATTAGCAAGTACGAGAAATATGTAAATAGAAAAAAATGTTTTTAAATAAAAAAAAGAAGAGAATAATTTAACGTTTATACACATATAAAAAAAAAAAAGTGTAATAGAAAAATATATAAGTGAAAAATAAGCAATAAGTAGAAGTTTATAAGTGAAAATGTAAAAATGTGCGAGTAAAGAGTGTAAGGAGTTGAACAAGGCAAAAAGAGTTCCTTATATATATTTTTGACACGTCTATTGTTTTGGTTTGACACGTGATTCAATAAATTAAAAATTACGTAATTGTGCATATCACTTCAAAAAAGGACCGGTATTTGAGAGGAAATAGCCAATCGGAGGGTGCAAATTTTGACTATTCCGGATCAGCCCGACGAAGAATCAAAACACGCGTAAAAGAAGAAAAAAGCGAAAATATGCAAAAATCGATCTTGGTGCACTACAGTAGTTAAAAATGACGGGAATGAAATTTTACATATAGTAAGCATCATTCTAACCCTATAGACTCTAACGTTAAGGCCTTAACCCTAAATTTTTATTTCAGGCACCCGACTGGAATTTTGGAACACCATGTTATGCAAAATGAAAAATATATAAAAAAATAATGTCATGTTACGACCATACGCGAAATACAACAATAAGAATAGCTGCGTGATATGTGATGAGTTACAAACAGGTGAAAAAAATGTTAGGTATTACACATATACGACTTTAGGTATTTCGATTCTACTCATCAATGATATTGTCGATAATAATAAGATCATGTTCACATATAAGAGCCATACAAAGTTAATTTTTCGGTTTGCATAACATGGAATCAGAAAATTTCGATTTTTTTTTCGGATCTATCGGGTAATTCCGGAAATTAAGGTCGTCTTCGGGTGGCACCAGAGAAAGGCAAAAATGGAATATCTGGCACAAAAGGAATTTTTTTAAAAAAAAATTTTTTTGGAAAAATTGTGTCGGCAGGTTATGCAAAACGAAAAATTAACTTTGCGTAGCCTTAGGATATCAATATATGATATTTTTGTAAATTCTATTAACTGTACTTGCTTGGTACGATAAAATCGGGAATAGTGACTGAAACTTTTCACTTTTTAAACGGTTTCATAACTGCGTAGAGTAAAATTTAGATAACGCGTGAAAGAAACAACCACGTGGCGAGAATCAGGGCAAATAATATATTTTGTTTATCACTTCTTATTTTCATATTCTATGCTCTGATTCTAGCAGAGTTAAACATCATATAATTTTTAAATATTACAAGTAACGATTTTTTGAACCGCTTTTGCCAGTTTTTATATGATAATATTATGCTATACAATTTAATAAATTGGTTCTCATAACTCAGCCGGGTCAAAATTTACAAAACTCTTCTTACCCGTTAAATAATGAATTAAATACCAAAATTTTATATTGAGAACCAAAAAATAACTTGTATGGCTTAAAATATTATAATCAGAAAACTGAAACGAATCATGTAATTGTTCAATATAAACTTAGATCATGCTTAATACAAAACAGATTAGTATTGGCATAGATAACTCCATTTTAACATTTATTCATTAGAAAATATGTTTATTAGTTAAAAAAATATGGACTGTTTTTTACTGATTCTATATCAAAAGTTCCTCGTTTTGGTAATTCTGGAAATGTTAAATCCACCCATGTGTACACATACATAGAAGATTGTCTTTTTTTCTTTAATTTTGGTTCTTCCTCTTCTTCTAACAATTCATCATTATCCTCTTTAAGGTAACAATCTGGCATTTCATTAAAGTCCATATCGTTAATAAAACTTTCTGTTTTTATGTTATTTAAATCACTAATGAAAACTTCATTTAATGAAGAGTCCGATGCATTAGTCTCTTTTGGGGTCTCTAATTTTATATCTTTTGATGCGGATTTTTGTGTAATTTTAAGCAAGTCATCCAAACTTATGGTATCTTCATATCCATTATCCATTACTATTACCGGTGGTATTTTCTTTGATTTATTTGAATTTCCCAATTTAAGTTTCATTTTTTCTAATTTTAACTTTTCTAAATCTTTTCTTAAAACCTTAACTGGAACTTTATACCCTTTATAACGTTCAATAAATTCATTTCGAAGATTTTCCATTATTGATTGACTATGAAGTTGGAAAAATTGTTCACGTATAATACTATTCATAGTTTCCACATCGCATGCATGGGACCAATAACTGTCATGTACAGAAGCGAATGTCAATCCTTTTTCTTTACATGAAAGAGCAGTCATAAGCATATGAGTAGCATCGAGTGAATGAATAAAATTTGGTGGAAATGCTGCTCGTTGTTTAATGCTATTTACTGGACTAGGGGTTTCGGAATCTATAATATTAATAGATTGTAAATGAGTTTTGATTTGCCTTTTGTTCGGCCTTCGATATGGCTGAACTATTGGCAAATCTAATGGAGTCGTCCAAACCACTGCGGTCATTTGATCCGATGATGATCTACTAGGTGGAATTTTAACTATGGATTTCCTTAAAGGATTTAGATTATCTCCAACTTTTGTTTCAGATAAATTATCATTTTCATCTTTAATCTCTTCAACAGATTTTAACACGCGCTCAGGTGGTAAACTTTTCGCAATCCATTTAGCACTTTCATTTAACCATTCTTGAATGGCTCTTGCTCCTTTAAAAATTTCTTCCAAACCACCAAATACATGTTTTGCAATATAATGTGATAATTCATGAAGTCGATCTTGTGGTATACCTTCGATTTCTTTTAGTCGTGCTTCAATTTGCAACCGAGCTCCAATAAATGTCACACCATACACGGTTGTCATTACAGTTTGTTTAACAACTTTACGATTAATGTGGTCTAATACTATTAAAGCTCTTTCATCACCAATTTCTGCATCCATTTTGACCAATTCTTTTACTCTCTTAGCAACCGCTGTATATATATCAGATGGAGTATCGGATGGTGCTAGATTGACTTGAGATGCACCCTCCAAGTCACCACCAAGAGCCGCATAATGTTGTAATCCATTGCAGGTACCGTCCTGATGCACCGGAATTCGTGACATAAAATTTTCTGGCGATGGTGAGCGTATTGCATCAGTTAATTCAAAACATGCTGCCAAGCATTGCCATGGATCTTCTGATTTTTGCCACCATCGTTTGCCTTTCAAAGGATAATCTGCAGAATCCATTATCTCTGCAATATTTTCATCAGCAAACGCTTCTCGTTCACTAAATGAAACTTTGTCATGTCCATATAAATTTGCCAAATGAATTTTAAGCCATCTTAACCCAGTTTTTCCTAGTGGTTTTGCATCCTTAAATACTAATAAACCACGACATAAATCATCACCCATATGATTCAAATGTGATGGAATTGGGTATGCACGACCACGGAAATCCAGACTATGAGGAAAATACATTGGTTCGTCAAGATACTTCAATAAGGAAAAAAAAGGCAGATTGAGAAATAAATTATTTAAATAAAGAATTAAATAAGTTATAATATTTTAAAAATACTGTAATAAACCAAAAAAAAAAACTCACAGCGCCGGCAATTTCTACTTTATAGTTTACCATACATCTCAAAGAATGATTATTTCGTATTTTATTGTTAATCTCCCTACATGTCTTAATCCAATGAATCTTCGCTTTAACGTTACTATCGTAATCTTCCGGTTTTTTAGGAATTTCTAGATTTAAATCGGCAGGTGGAATGTCAAGAACACCTTCACCACTGTTCCAAATCTTTAAAACAACTTCGTATACCCTCTTGTTCACGGCCCAACATGTAGAACCAAGGACATCCAAACCAGCAAAAACATGCTCCAGATGTGAATTGTCAGAAGCTTTTTTCAGATATGCCACTTGCTCAGGACAATCTTTTATCCTCATAGCAAGAGCTAATAAATGATATTTTTTTTTAAAAAAAAAAAGTTATATATATATATATATGATAATAAATATCATAAAGCATTTCAGTAAAATAATAAATATTTAATACTTGGAGATGTCAAATAACCACCGCTATTGAATGTCAACCAAGGCCTTGGAATAATCAGCATTGGCAACATTCGAGGATGTAAATGATCTCTAATGGATTCATTAGAAAGCCACTTTATCAATTGAGGATTAAGTTTGATTACCCCAACTTTTTTACCTCTATTGTATTCATAAGAATGAAAAAAAGCTGGCGCTTCTTCGCTTCTATTATCAACCAGTCAATGATAAAAATATCAATAATATACACAAAATTAATAATAATCTGTTGATTAATAATATTTTAATTCTCACATTATTTTACCAGTTGCATCAGCAGTGGAAACAGTTATTTGTGCAACTTTAATAAGACTAGCGGCCAAGAAAGAGCCAACCTAAATGAATAATATCAATAATTTGATCATAAATAATATTATTGATGATATTTAACTTATTTAGCTATGATGCCTACCTTGGCCCTTATTGTCGATCCCCAATCCGGTTTCCATGATGTTTCAATATCTTCTTTTTCTATTTTTCTTGCAAACCGACGAATTTCCATATTGAATAATTTTCCAGATGCAAAAAGTTCATGAATATTTAAATCTTTATAAAACTTTAAAATAGTCATGTTAACATTTAAAAATCCAAAAAAAAAAAAAAACAAATACGGTTAAACTATTTAAAATATTAAATACCAATCTACGATTCTGTTTCTTTTTCAATTGTTCTGCGTTATATTCACTTTCAACAGATTTACCAATAGCCATGATAGCAGAAGTTGTTGTCATTCCTTCTATAACCTCACTATCACTAGATTGACGTAGCATTTCCAATATTGCGATGGCAGAGAGTTTGTCCGCACTTAATAATCGCAAGAATGTTCCAGTTTGTGAATCAATACATTCACCACCTTAAAACATCGCGAACCAAATTTAAAATAAATGTCATAAAATGATATCCGGATTAGAACTTTGTTGTAAACATTACCTTCCTCAACGTTCTTATAAATACTTTTTTTTAATTCCATTTCAATTAAAGGAACAAGTTTTTCATGCCAAGCCCACATAGCTTTTCTCAATGAAGGAATTCCAGAAAAAGTATCACCACGTTTACGCATCTGTTCATAATCATGTTTCCAACGTTCAATAGCCCCATGTAAAGCATTTTCCTCTAGTTTAGTTTGACGATCATATTGATCTAGCCCTTTTTCTTTCAGAGCTTCAAGAGAATTTTTTATAAGTTTAACACCAAATGCCTAAATATTGATTTTTAGATCAGATAATCAAAATTTTAATAATTTGTATAAAAAAAAGCGCGAAATAATTATTTTTTAATACCTTTGTTGGAATTGGTGGAATAGGATCATTAGTTAAAGATGTAGTTGTTTCATTTTCAAGATGTTTCAAAAGTCGTTTTGAAAGACTGGAATTTTTATCTGAATTCAATAACTAAGTAATTTACAAATTGAAAATATAATGAATGAGATATGAATATTTTAAATGAGATATAGAAATTTTTCCAAAATATACCTCCAATAATTTTTGGGTATCATCATCAGATAATAAATTACTCTCAATTAATTGTTCAAATCGAAAACCTTTATCTTCCATATCAAAAGCTATAACTTGAAGCATCGTTGTACATTGAAAATCTTTGCTCTTTCTATGATATTTGACAATAAATTTTAAATTTAATATTTAAAGTACATCAAACACGAAAAAAACGCGTATCCTGAGTACAAAAGATTTATAACACGAAAAATTAAGAAATTGACCTCAAATATCCTTTCAATAAGATAGCAAATGTTGCTAAATTAGGATTTATGTGACATTTATCACGCATCCTATCTAACCAAGAGAATGCTACATGAAGTTCCGGAACAGGTGCGTCCAGAAAAGCTTCTAGGAATGCGTTGTGTAAGTTTATGTCTAAGAGGTGTTTCATATCCATAGGGCCTTTATTTTCTAAATACTCTAAAATTCTTTTGGCGCGATCGGTCTGACCTAATTTTAAACATGCATATAATACGGCAAGATTTTCTGAAAAGACATGTGGAAGAATTTTTCCATCGTCTTTAAGTTGAGTAGGCTGTGGAAGGATCACTAAAGGTTTATCAATGTTTAATGTCCGTTGAAAGGATGGAGAGACAGTATCTTGAAGTACTGAATAATGACGTATCCGTATAAAAGAGTATATGCGTTTATAATTACATCTTCGAAATAAAGATAACATTATTTAGTATATCTGAAAAAAAAAAAAAATTGTATGCTACTGTGCAGTGAAAAAAAATTTTTTTTTTATCTAAATTCACGTGAATCTTATCAAAAAAAAAAAAAAAAACGATGGAATTACTGATATTTTAGGTTAAATCGTGTATAACCCACAAATTTTGGGCAAAATTAAGTATAATTTGGGCCGGGTAATATAAATTTGGCAACCTGAGTCATCGGAAGACGACTAAAGCTGCTGACATTAGAATATCAATAACCATCACTACCTAAATTTTATATGGCGTAGGTGACGTAAGAGTGATATCTCTGACCTTCTAAATGTCAGCAACCTCTAATCTCGATCATGAACTTTTTGTCATTGGTCACGTTATCCATATTCTGTGCTATGATTGGTTAATTAATGCGTTCTGATTGGTTGACCAGCCTGTAAAAACGTGTTTATGGTCATATGCCCTCTGAAACGACAAAATAACTGAAATATTTAAAGTATTATAGTTGATATTGTCTAATTGCATGCTATGCATATGCGATTAGACAAGATTAGTTTAGGCACAGATCTTGCGTAATATTTGGAACATCACGCAATCATGTGGCGGACAGATTTTTTTTATAATGGTACTAGTTTTTGCCATGGCTAGGGCATTATACCGGGTGGGTGAAAAGTCTCTAAGCAGGACCCTAAGACTATCGTTTAACGTTATATTTATGTATAAATGTATTTAAAATTAAGTACTTACAAATCTTAGTGGAGATAGTAAAAAACCCAAATCCAAAATCAATTGTTTCAAGCGGAGTTGTAGGACCAGTATTGGAAATCTTATATTCTCATGTTCTCATGGGAACATCATGAAAAAAAATTGGGAGTATTCTTGATTAAAAAAATGTTCTCTTATGTTAATAATCTGTGAGAAAATTATTTGAGTAAGTTTGATATAAAATTTTTTTTTTTTTATGAGACCATTTGTTAAAATTTGGGAATATTAATTTTTTTAAGTTCTCATGAGAATATTAAAATCAATTTAGACCTCCAATACTTTTTGGGACAAATTTGAGTTTTTTTTAAAAAAATGTCAATAACTCAAAAGTTTATTAAGATAGCCTGCTTTCAGTTCTTAAATAAAATCTGAAACCTTAATTTTATACATATATATAATATATAATATTATTTTTTATATAGTTTTGTAGGTTAAAAATTGGAATCTTGATGGAACGAGATGATGATTTTCTGTAGTGGTTAAAACTAAATTCTGCGCGTGGTTAAGACAAATTCTGTGATAAATTTTTTTTGTGCAGTTCTGTAACGAACTTGATTTTTTTTTTCCTTTTTCGTATTCACGTGGATTGTTATAACTTCATATGATTCCTATAATGTACATGGAGGATTTTTTCGTGAGCAAAAGATCTTGGGTCATCAAGGGCACGTAGCTTAATTCCTCCTTCCCAGAATCAGCAGATCCCATCTGGGTTCGTCATTTGTTGTTGTTGTGTGACGGTTGTTGTTGTGGTGGTTATGACAGTTGTTTTGTGGTTGTTGTTAAAGACGGGGTGCAACTTTATCCTATGGCCCATTGTATTATTGCGTAGAGAAGCCTTTGGTTAGTTAGTTTGCTCGATGATTCTGTGACTTGATTGGAAAAATTACTCCTCATGCAAGAATCACAAATATTAATTTGATTGGTTGCTCGATGTTTCTTGAGGAGAGATAGTATTACCGTTGGTTGTTTTGAGGAACCGGAGGCTGAGGTGTATTGGTAAGAATAATATTATTACTCTGAGGAACCGAAGGCTGAGGTGTAGGGATAAGAATAGCATCATTGTTCTGAACGTTCACAGTAGGCCAGCCATTCACCATACATAACAGATCTGATTACTTGACTGGTAACTTTCGCATTCTGTGGCCACGACGTGCTTCCGGTTCCTTTACTAACTATTCACTACTAACCATTTGAATGACTTTCCATTTTTATAACATTGAGCAACACTGTTTTGTGCTGCATCTTTTCCACCTTGTAACTTCAAAATGAAAAAAGACTGATCTTTTAAACATCTTTCTTCTTGGTATAAACTTCGTATTAACTTCTTATATCGTAAGAGAGACATTTCTGTCGTTGGTGAGCTTCACGTCGAACTTCGCGTTGATTTATATTTTCTTTGTCGAACTTAGGGGAATATTCTTGTGAAAGAATTATAAGCAAAAAAAGAGTAAGGGAAAAAGATATTAAAAAAAAAAAAAAAAAAAAANAAAAAAAAAAAAAAAAAAAAATACAAAATGTAAACAAAGTTATAAATATGATTTTCTGCGGTAGTTAAGATAAATTTGATTTAATGGATCTAATTTTCTAAAATTTATAATTCCGTAACTCTCCGGAGAACACGCGGATTGCCGGGCCTGAATTAATGGCCAAATCCAGCGAATTCTGCGATATTCTGCGTTTTTTTTTAGATTCTGTGACATTCTGCGGTGAATAATAGTTGGCTGTGATTAAGAGAAATTCCGCTGTTTACAGAAAATCATCGGGACGTCCCCAGGAATATATATTCTTTCATTAAATGCAAACCTTTCATAATATAAATAAATCAATATACTGGTAAATAAATTTTTTGAAGAAAATATTTAACAGCCGCAATGATGTATGTTACTTTCACCCCATGGTATCTAATTTTAAAAATAAAGAAGTTTAAAAATGCCATGAAAAACAGGCATTAGAGACAGTAATGTGATGTTTTAAAAATATTGTATAGCTTTTCTACTTTTTTCTAAAAATATATTCAAGTATTTAGTATTTATAGATTTTTATTTAGCAGGTATTCATACTGAGATTCATGTATAGTCGAATCAATATCGCGTTTGAAGATATTAAAATTTGAATGATTGGTATTTACATTTTAACAAGAATAAATTTTGTTTTATAAAAATTTGCATTTATAAAATAGAGAGCCTGCATTTATTAATTTATAATTATACAACTATGTACATTGAGGATGGTTGCATTACAGAGGTTTAATTATACCATACACATAAATATTGTAATTCTTTAAGCAAGCAAAATCATGATAAAAATCCCATTAGTCTTTATACAGTATAATCATTTTTTATCTAATAGATGGGATAATTTAGGGTCATTATATCTATATGATTCACCACTCATTTCTTGAGTGGCACCACCTACAACTAAAGCAGCCAATACACGACCTGGTTCATCAGGATGAACTAATGTCTTCGATTCATAAAGATCTATGTATCTTTGATAATCAGTTTGTTTCATTTGTGCTTTTAATCCTTTTTAATAAATAAAGTATTGTTTAATTAAAAAAGTATATAAATATATTTATTAAAATTACAATGATGCGTACCTTGTTCGCGTATAGTGGCTTGCATAGTTGTATCAACAACACCAGGAAGAATTGATACAGAAACTATATCTGGTTCTTCAACTGCAATGCATTTCGTTAACATATGCAGTGCAGCTTTTGATCTATTGAATATATAAAAAATAATATAAATCAAGGCAAATAATGAATGACATAATATACTTAAAAGTTTTTAATTTAGTTTCAGAATAGTACGTTACGTGCAATAAGGGGACCAACTTTGGTGAGCAAAAGCCGCAACACCAGTGGAAATGGTAATAATTCGGCCTTTCGAAGTCCGAAGATAAGGGATTGACTTTTGGATAAGCGATATATTTGAAAAAAAGTTTACATCGAAGTGACTATTTATTAATATTGTAATTAGTTACAATTAGTTAGCAAATTTGAACAGTTATAAAAAAGGATTTTATTACTAAATATAATGTACTGTTACCGCTTCCATTCTTGTAAATTAATATCAACAAAGTTACCCATCGGATCTAATACACTAAACATTAACTATTTAGATATAGTCAACAAGTTATAAGGAGCTTTTTATATATTCACTCACCCTGCATTAGCAATGATACCATCAATTCTCCCCCATCGTTCTAAACATTTTTTAACAACTTCTTCGATGATATGTTCCTCGGTAATATCACCGGTAACAGTTTCCAATCTTCCTTTTATACCCAACACATTTTCAGCGTGATTTTTTAAATCACACAAGTCTTGGTCTGAACGTGCAACAGCAATTACGTTACTATTAAAGTGTTGTAATAATTGTAGAGTTGTAGCACGTCCTATACCGCGAGAGGCACCAGTTACAATTACTGCTTTTGACATTTTCTGAAGGATTCTTACACCGTTGAAGCGTTTGTTTTAATTGGTCGCTGATCCAGATCATTGGATCAATTGGTAGATCATACCTTACATAATTTAGCATAATTCAACTTTTGTATTATACATGATATTCGAATCAACTTACAACAGAATTTTAAATTGACTATGGAAATTGTTCGCTCTATTAGATTTTTAAAATAACCAGCTACAAAAATAGTCATTTCTATTTCACAATGCACTGATGGCAATTCTCTTAATCACTAATAAATCAATTTCTTCTGACCAAATAAAGACTTTATATAGAATATATGCATAAATAGTATTGCTGTTTAAATTGACTAATTTTAAGTTAGTTCTTTAACGATTTGAGTGAACTTAAAATTTCGTTTCAACTTGAGTGTATATATTTAGAATAACTTATGTTGATTCTAAATCTAGAAGATTTTATATATCAGGTATAAATATAGAACATAGTTTTTTATAATTAAAAAAATATTCTTGATAATAATATAATGATCGTACACTGTCAGAAAAATATTAAATGCAAATTTATTTATAAATATCTAATAAAAAAATCATTAGCATAAAAAGCATAATTTAGTGCATTTAGCAGCATAATTTAGCATTATTATTAGTATAATCCTGGCCACCCTACTTATAATATTTGTTATACTATATGAAATTATATGAAATTCTTGTTTAGCAACTCCTGGTTGTTCATATGATCAAGGATTTTTTTTTTTACAAGTACATTCTTTAAATTTTAAAGTACCATTTAAAACTTTAAGATTGCTATAGATCATGTAGAAAAAGATAGTTTACTTATATGCAAAAACAGAGAAAAATATAAATTTTTTACTAGTTATTTTAGTTAATTTAAATTGAAAACTTTGTAATTCATAGTTAGTCAAATAATAAGATTTTTTTTTCTTTACTAGTATTTTATTTAATAACTTTGTTTAGAAGACAAAATATATAGACCATGCAAAGTTATAATGTAGAACAAAATATAGTAACTAAAAATTTTTTTTGTTTAAACTATTTTGTTATGTTAAATTCAAATAAACTTATCAGTTATATTATGAACAAGACAAATCCCTATAAACCCAGCACAGTGACTAGCAATGATATAACCTACCTATTGTGCCATGTATAATTCTTTATGGTGAAATCATAAAAGTCCGTCCAAAAACGACCATAGTAAAACTTTGCAAAGAAACCCCTTAAATTAAGTTCTCAGATTTACATCTATACCAGAGCATTTTATTAATACAGAATACTGAGATTTTACAACTAATACCAGAGCACCCGCTCATCTAGTTGGGTGGTTAGTATTAGAACCAGTGTTAAAAATTAGCATGCGAAATCTGCGGAGCGCCGACTAAATATTCATTCCGCAAATATTTTTTTCTAAACATATGCGGATTCCACAAAGATTCTGTAGATTATCTCATATTATATATATATATATATTTATTTCGCAGATTTAATATTGGGTAAATCTGTGGCAGCTTATGCTGAGATTGGCTTATGCTGAGATTTTATTATGAAATTATAAATTTTAGTGGGCTTTTTTAGGGTGTTTTTTTTTTTTATAATTTGGTTAGGGTTTAGAGTTAAGGTTATTAATAAAAGAGTATATGTGGATTTTAGTAGGTATTATAGATTTAAATAGAGACCCTGGATCTCAGCATAAGCCAATCTCAGCATAAGCTGCCACAATTTTTTAAAAATATAGAAACTAAAGTGAAATTATGATGGTTGAGAGTTGATATGCCATATATTAAATGATATACAGTAAAAACCTCCATGAGTGCAATCTTTAGATCAAACTTTAACAATGTACCCTTAGAGAACAATAAGGAAAGTGCTTTTACAGAGGTCATGTATATTTTCGGGTTAGAATTTAAGGGTGCATTTAGAGAGAGTGCACTTAGAGATGTTTTATTATACATAGAGTCACATAATACTGTAATTAAAAAGTTGGATTTTTCCTCATATTAAATAAATTTTCTGCAAATATTTTATTAATTAAAAATGTAATCCGCAAATTAACATGCTAATTTCGCAACTTTTGATAAAGTATTAAATGTATTCCGCATAAAATTTTCAAATCCAATTTTAAACACTGATTAGAACACAAAGAACTTAATCTAGTTTTTCATTCTTACCAGAGCACCCGCTCGTCTAGTCGGGTGATTAGTGCAAATAAAAAACTGAAAGGACAATCTTTGAGATGGGGTTAGGGTAGTTTGGATAAGTTTATCAGAGCTAAAGATAGGTACGTAAACAATTTTTAGCAGATATAGTATTGCTATTAAAGAAATCGAACATTCCCGAGATTATTATAATCACGGGCCTTGATTATTACTGTAATATTACATAAAGCCTGGTAATAAAATTAATACCTAAGTGTAAAGTTCGACATTACACAGTTACTTCACGAGCACCTATGCGTTCTTGTTATATTTACTTGTAAAATTAATTTTATATTAATAATATATAAAAAAAAAAAAATCATAGCTTCAAAATTTATTTCTTAAACTGTATTCCAGACAAATTTGCCTAGAATTTTTATAAATATTTACAATTTTTTAAATAAAATAAATTTTATTAAGTATTACTATATTCTATATTTGATATTAATATATAAGTTTTTCATCAATCTTTATATACTGTATAACTTAAAAATGCAATAACTTACTTTTTAGTAAAGCAAATCAACTCTGTAACTTGTAAAAGTGTATAAACCTTGATATTTTAAAACTATATTGCAATATTTAATATTAATATATAATTTTTGTAGGTCTCTATAACCTAATTGTTTAAATAACTATTAAAATTTATTAATTTATAATTTTAAACAAATTAATAAAATAAATTGAAAAATATTTTAACATAATTTTATAACTACACTATTTATATATTATTTGCAAAAGAAAGTTATAACATTTTAAAAATACACACGATTTTTATTATGAAATTACTATAATAAATTTTTTTTTAAATTGATCGACTAAATTTTAAAAATCTTTGTATCTAACATCCCGTCCGTCGTAGCACATCTAAATACACCAACAAATATTTAAATCGGATCTTTTCGGAGTTTGTATCAAAAATTTCTTCGACCTTACTCGAAATCTGATCTTTATCCAAATTACTTGACACTCATGATCTATCAAGAAACTGGCCCGTGCTATCAATATGACAGGATTATATACGTGTTTGATCCGAGTTAGGTTAATTTTTCACTCGTGACCCGTCGAGTCGAGTTCCCGTACGGGTCAAATGACCCGGGTAATACCTTTAGCGAACGTCATTCATACATAATCCATTCTGATTGGCTATATAACAAGAAAAATTACCAGAAGACTGCGGTTTCCAAACAGGAATTTCTCAATTTCAGAATTCAAGTATTCGAATAGTAAGAATAAGAGACTTCTTAGGGTAATATAATTCATGAACAGTCACAATTAAGTGTTTCGTTTTAATAATACTTCGATTACTAAAGAACCTAGTTGTTATACAACCCTGTAACTTTATATAAGTATAAATCTTTTTAGTTAATTAATAAAATGTAAATTAAAAATAACGATTAATTTTGTATTAAAACTTAATTTGTAAAAAAATTGCTTATTTAAGCACAATTTTCTTGTGAAAAAAAAAGCAAATGTATCTCTATATATCCTGAATATCATGATTAACTTTTATTTGTTCTTGTTTTGGGCTTAGTATACTTGCTAACAGGGACGAAAAATTACGCAAACTTCCTTAAAAAAACAGTATATATATATATATATATATATATTGCATATCAGAATAATTTCTTGAATACGCTCATATAAACATAATAAAAATTCTTTCATAAAGAGGAATATAAAATAAATCAAATAATTATGTATCACGAGAAAACAGACGAATTTCATGAAATCTATGATTATTATGATTTCTCAAACATTCATGAAATATCAAGATTAGATACATATCGGATCAGTCGTGATCTTTCATCAGATAGTGAAGATGTAAAGTATGAAAAGTGGAAAGCTTATGAACGACAAGAGCAAGTTAAAGAAAGAATATTAAAACAACAAGAACAACTTTATGATGAATTATTAAATACAATTAAATGCAGTTATTATCCTGAAGGATATTCCTTTAATATATTAAATTTCAATTACCAAGGCCTACGAAATGGTCGAACACGAGAAAAATTGGAAACTATTCAAAGAGAACGACGTCAAGAGCTCCATGAATGGCATGAACAAATGAAAGAAAGAATATTAAAACAACAAGAACAACTTTATGATGATTTATTAAGTTCAATTAAATGCAGTGATAATCCTGAAGGATATTCTTTTAATATTTTAAATTTCAATTATCAAGACCTACGAAATGGTCGAACACGAGAAAAATTGGAAATTATTCAAAGGGAACGAAGTCAAGAATTGGAGAAAGAAATCCGAAATATATTAGTAATAGGATGTACTGGTAATGGCAAATCTACTTTGTGCAATGTACTAGTCAATAAAGATAATGAACTTAAAGAAATATTTGAGGAATCGGATGGTAGTACAGCCAAAACTAGAAATATTCAATCTGAAGTGTTTAAACATAAAGGAATCAAGTATCGAATAATTGACACAATAGGATTCGGAGATACTAAATTGAAACCAAGAGAAGTCATACTTTCAATAGCTGAGAGTTATAAAAAGATTGAGAATGGATTAACCCAAATATTTTTTGTAACTGAGAGGTTTACACTTCAAGCAGTAGAAGTATATGAAATATTAAAAAAAGTACTTTTTGATGAAAATATTACTGATTATATTACTATTGTAAAGACAAAGTTTTCTAGGTTTAAATATAAAAGTGAATGTGAAAAAGATATCCAAAAACTCGAAAAGGATAGTAAGAAAATTCTTGGAGTTATTGAATCTTGTAATAAAAGGATAATTTATGTAGATAATCCACAAATTAATGAACATATTTATGAAGACGATATCGCTGTTTTTGAATCTAATAAAAAAAAATGTGAAGAATCAAGGAAAATCTTATTAAATCACTTAGAAAATTGTCAAAAAGTATACAAGTCAAAAGATTTGGACAAGATAAATGAAAAAATAGATAAGTTTGCGATAGATGAAATTGAAAAATTACGAAAAAAATTAAGGGATATACAAGAAGATTTATGTAAAATGGATGATCCGGAAGAAGCTCAATCAATGAAAGTTGAAATAAATGAGATTGGGAAACAAATAAAGTTAAAAGAGCAACTTCTCGAAAAAACAATACTCAGTATTATTGATGAAATATTGAAAAAAATTTCGGAATGTAAAGTTATGTAAAAAAAAAAAACTATGTAAAAAAATGTAAAAAAAAAAAACTCATTAAATTTAATATCATGTAATCCTTCGCCTATTTAATAAATAAAATATTGCGAAAGAATTATAATACTAGCAGAATTTACTAAAATATGTCAGAACTATTACTATTTGTTGTTTGAAATTACAAAAAATATCGTCTCTAGTAGAGTGTCTAGACTCGTGCAATTTAAAATGTGATACAAGAAATTTTGACTATTGCAAATAAAATTAGGGGAGATAAGGAGAATAAATATATTTATATCAGATATTGATTAAATTTGTAATATAGTCGTCAATAATTAGCGAAAAAAATTACTATACCAAGTCGCAATATTATTTGCGTTGGTCTTTATCAATCAATATTGCTATTTGCACGAATATCACACTAAGTAGTTACATCAAAATAGATAATTGCACAAGTCTGGACACTATAGTCCCTGGTAACAATTTAGTTTTAAAGAAGGGAATAAAATAAAATACCAATTCATTTACTAGTCATGCAGCCCATTGTTTCAAATGCCTTTTTTGATTAAAATAAAAATTGAATTACGATCATATTTTTCCGATATAATTCCCAAATGATTATTCAAATGATTCTCCTTTTTTTTATTTTAATCATAGTCACAGTTTAATAGACTCCTTTTTATAAAACAATAAATGCCAAGTGCTACAAATGCATGATTACTCCTTCGCAGGGTTGGTGCCATTGTCATTTGTCATTTTGTCGTTTAGAAGGTAAATGACAAAAAAATCTTTTATACACTATACTGTATTTAAAAATAATATTAATTAACAAAAAAAACTCTTCGATAGTAAGTAATTCTTTAAGAGTGAATAAATTTTGGCTGTTTTACTACCAAAATAACTGTCTCAAGGAGATAATTCCAATGAGCCTCAAATTGTTAAATTCTATCGTGGAATCCAGAGATCGTTAAAATTTCAGGTGTTTAAAAGTTATTAAATTAATTCTAAACCCACCTGAAATAATCTCGGAATTCCATAATTGGATTTTAACAATTTTGGACTCGTTAGAATTGTCTTATTAAGATTACCATTTTGGTAATAAAAATAAAGAATTTGTTATTTTATATGACAAAAAATTAATGGCCTATGTCGTTTGTCATTTGTCACTAAAATTTTAAATGTCATTGTTCATTTGTCAACTCTGGGATAGTCTTTGGATTATGATACTTCGTCCATTGTAGATGTTCGATCAACATCACAGGTGAACGTGTTACCGGTAAACTTTTTGCAATTTGTTAAAATTTTCCTGGTTCCCGCGTTCCCGTAACACAATTTGATTTAAAAATAAGATACGTGTCCGTAGCCCCATTTTACTTATTTGCGCGGGTAACACAAACCAAAAAAGGAATTCCGATTTTGTAAATAAACTAAGTGCGTGAGATAAAAATTTAGGGTTAGGGCCTTAACGTTAGAGACTATAGGGTTAGAGTGATGTTTAATATAAGTAAAATTTCATTCCCGTCATTTTTAATTAGTGCACCAAGATCGATTTAAACATTAGTTTTTGCGTATTTTCGCTTTTTTCTTCTTTTACGCGTGTTCGAATTCTTCGTCGGGCTGATCCGGAATAGTCAAAATTTGCACTCTCCGATTGGCTATTTCCTCTCCAAGAGCTTGTATTACCCGCGCAAATAAGTGGATGCTCCGTAGCCCCGCGTTCTTGAGGTCGTTACACATACATCTGCATGATATCAGATATCACATATTTGGGTTATTACACAATTTTATTAAAAACTTTAGAACTTAGTTTGGTTTAGTTCTTAAGTAGCGTTATAATTAACTTTAACGATCTAATGTTAAAAATATCATTACTCATAAAATTTTTACTTTGCAAACATGACTGAAGTTCGAAGGAATATACCTTCGTTTTCTACTGTTACGTCAACATTCCGATCATATATTCTCTCACTGCCATTATTAACAACTACCATTACCTGTGTAGCAATTGTATTATACGCTTTTGGTGCTCTCTTGTTTAATGAGAACCCTATCTACGATGCACTTAGTCTTAAGCCAGCTGATTTTTTTCAGGGACAAGGTATTTTACCCATATCGTCTGTATCGGTGTGATGCCAGAAGAAAATTATAATTTTTATTTTTTTATTTTTTTATTTTTTTTATTTTTTTTTTTTTTTGGCTTCACTCAGTTCTAATTACACTTATATTAGTTTTATCTTAATCATCAACATTATAATAATGTTTCAGTGTGGCGTCTCTTGACATATCCTTATACACACAGTTATCTCGGACATTTACTTTTTAATCTTTTGGTATTTTTGCCATTGAGTACGGCGATTGAACATACTATTGGTACTCTTGAGTTTTCTTATGTGTTGATCACTATTTTCACCGTACTTTCGGGTTCTATTTACTTGTTGGGTTCGTTGATTTTCCCAAAAGAAGTCGAAATAGGTGGTTTAAGTACTTGGATATTTGGTGTTGTAGTATGGGAAAGCAGGGAATTGGCTGGAAGTGAACGAGAGTAACTATTATTTATTTCATTTATTATTTATTAATATTATAGATAGTATTTATTTATGTTTCTTATTAATATAATTATCCTTTACACGTGTACATATATAGAATTTTTGGTCTTTTTAGAGTTCCATCTCATTTTTATCCATTTGTATTATTTCTACTGATGGAGATCATATTTCCACATGAATGGTTCGGCGGCTATATATGCGGACTATTTGTTGGTTATTTTTGTAAGCAAGCATTCTTTTTTTTTTTTTTTAATTCTTAATTGTATTATCTATCATATATATAGTTCTCACTATTTTAAAAATGTTTTAATAATTGTGGTTTCAAGATTCTTTTGGATATCTTACTCGTATACTACCAGCTTCCGACTTTTTCTCAAATCTTGAATCTAAACCACCTTTATCCAATCTTGTAAATATTCGTGGGTTTGTCAAGGCTGAGGATGGTAGAAGGGGTGGATGGTGGCTACCGCTTTGGAATGATGATTCCATTGAGGACCCTCTAGAAACTCCTATTAATAATACTAGTAATGCTGGCGAACAAAATCAGACTACTGATACAATGTATGTTTAAATAAGCAAGGATTTATCATACTTTTATACTTCATTTAACTTGTTTGTTAATCTATTTGTTCTTTTTTATAAATATTAGACAAGTTCCGCGTTCATCTTCGCCTGATCCACATTCAACTCCAGTTTTCGTAGTACCATCAAGTAATACTACTCGATCAAACTCTCCAGCACCAGAAAATACATTGTTAGCCACAGACCAAACAACTTCGGATCAGAATTCTAAAGATAAAGATTAAGTTATTTATTACTTGTACTATGATATCGTATTTTAATGGTTATTGTTCCCTTCTTCTGTTGTTAAATTATTCATGATTTATTAAAACTATAAAAAATGAGATAGTAATTTAAAAAAGATCTGGGCATTTTTTTCAAATACATATATTAAAATGCTCAACACGATCTACGTTTAATCGGTTGCTAACTTGCAAAATCAATAATATATATATTTGGTTTTTAATAAAGCTTGCCAACTGCTATAGAATCATGAATTTTGGATAATGAAAGTTCTTTTATAAATTATCATTATTAGTCTCAAAAATGGTAAATTTTTTTTTAAAGTTGTATATCAGATATACTGTAAGTAAACTTTTAACAGTGATTACATGTAATGAAAGTTGATTAGTAAAATTTTATTTGCGTAAACGTTTATTAGCATTAGGCACCATTAACTTCCGGATCATTGTTTTATAAAATTAAAAATTGTCTTAACTATATGTTTCTTCTCCACTCCGGACACTATTAACTTATAAATTTTAATTAATGAATTATTCACATGTCTAACTGGTATCAGGCCAATTTTTTTGATATCAGATCTGATAAATTTAATTTAATTGTTTTATATATAACTCGTTACGTAGTCTAGACGGATTTGCGAATTGAGTTTACATGGGTTCGTAAAACGAACTTAAATTTTAGTGACTTTTTATTACATGGGTGTGCTGTATATAAAAATAGTTTAAGGAGTAATTAGCAATAATTTAATTTTATATTCGTTATTGTTAATTACAGATGTATAATACTATTGGAGTACTAAAACAAAAAGAATGTTTAATTATAGATCATAAAAAATTCAAGATATACCAGATATAGTTATAAACCTTTTTCGTCATCATATGGCAACATAATAAAAATAGACGAACGCTTACGGCCATTCGTATTTTATCAGTCCATTCAAGCTTTGGAAAGTTTATCTTTAATAAATATTCACACGTAAATTTCCATTATTTGCCAACATATTATAGAATCCTGATCTATTATGAATATATTTTTATTATTTATTTCATATATTAAATATATACGAAATATTCAACTATTATTACATCATAAAATTCAATAATGTTTGGATGCTTACAAACTTTTTGTAAATTCTTAAGTTAAAATATATATAGTGTTTAGTTATTCGCAGCTTTATTACCGGTATTATCCTTGCATTATTATTGTGTAGCAATAATATAATTTCTTATCTCTTTAGCAAATCCATAGATATAATGTTTAATTGTTTAAGAGCAATGGTTAACCCACAATCTTTCCATTTTGCTTTATATACAATTCCAAAACCTTCTTTATCAATTGACTTATGAACAGAGAATTCAGAATAGTCGTAATAACTTTCATGAATAATATTTTTGAGCCATTCTTCCAAACATACCATATTTTAAACAATTATTTTTATATGTAATTATTTAAATACTGAATCGAAGACTAAAACAGTTAAAACTTAGAATTGTAGGATTGAATACTGACAAAGAACCTGAGTTCATTGCAGTTTCGAGACCAGTATTAGACATGGACAATATGGATCATTGGGCATTTATCCATATTGACCATATTTTTTTTATTCCGAATTGAAAAAAATTTTCAGAAAAGCAGATATGGGAATATATTAAATTACAATATGATCTATAATTTAAATTTATGCCGATAAAATTTTAAATCAAGAAATTTCGATCGATGTACTTCAGGTAAATTTGAATATATGGTAAATATTTGAATAATTTAAAATTATTAATTAATGTTATGTAATGCAATTCGTCGTCATAACTGATAATTTTTACATTTGTAATTCAAATGGTGAAATGAAATGAAATATAACACCTGAAATTTTTTCGGACACTATAACTAATGTATCATTTAAAAAAAACTCTTTTTCACCGATTTAAAACATGTGATGATTAAAAGCCTGAATAGTTAAAATTGTTTTTAAATATATTAAGAACATAATCATCACCTGTTTTTAATTATGTAATAAAAAACATTTTCCATCCCTACTGTATCATCTTCAATATGGATGTTATCTATTCACTCCATTTTGTCAATTGAGTAATATTTTCAATCAACAAACGATTTGTTACAAGATTTAAGCGATATTAATTTTCAACGCATCGTGAATGAAAGTTCAATTCCTTAAATTAACAATGATCAAGCTGCAATTCACTCCCAAGATATTAATTATTTCCAAAAGTGTTTATCATTTATATAACTTATACACCGGATCATGGACTATTCAATGTGTTCACGGAAAATAGACGTCATTTCATCATACCAACCATGAAGGGCTTTAAAGTTTTCATCGCTCAGGCATTTCATTGTTAAAAAAAAAATTTTTTTTTGATTATAAATTAAGAATAATTTTATTAATAATTTTATTAATAACAAGGAATTTTTACAAAAAAAAACCCGTATGAAATACAGTATTTTATAGTAAATACATAACAAAATTTTGTATCGAAGTTTTACACACAATTAATTTCAAGGGCCTAATATTTTTATACTTCGTTTTTTTTTCCTATATAATAAATAACTAAATTATTTTATTTAAATTATAACATACAATGTAAATTTTTTAATAAATTCTTTAATAAATTGTAAAGTTCACATCTCTGCCCGATATTAGAAGTTTTCTATCCGCATTGCTCTCCAAATCTTCACCAAAAGGGATGTTTGATTTATCTTGTAGTTCTTTTTCTAATTTAACAATAGTTTGTTGTGCTGCCGTCAAAGCCCTGGACACCCCATAAATGACTTGCTTAATAATTAACATTATCTATATTTAATTCTCTTAAATCGGTCAGACCAAATCGGAGAACCGTTGGGATCACTATTTTTATTGGTATCTTTAATACCCTTAACCAAACGATTATTCAACCTAAAGTCATTCACAGTCACGAATTCGGCGAGTTTGTGTTTGTCTTTATTTAGATGCCTGGGAATTCGGGAACATCTCTACCCGATATTAGAAGTTTTCTATCCGCATTGGACACCCCATATAATTATCATTATCTATATTTAATTCTCTTAAATCGGTCAGATCAAATCGAAGAACCGTCAGGATCACTATCTTCTTTTATATCTTTAATACCGAGTTTGTATTTGTCTTTATTTGGATGCCTGGGAATTCTGTAAGGCTTCCAGAAAGTTGGATGATTCGAACAATTCTCATCTTGAAGTTGGTAGATTATTTTAGAAGTTTCCACCAGTTCACACTGTGTATCAAAAAGGTAGATGTGTAATAGAAATGCGTTGTAGAATAAATCACATTGATAACACATCTTGAGTCAAAAATATGCTTACGATGTTCTTCATAGCATGTGATCGTTCGTACGTATAAAGCATGCCATACCTGAAGATTTGTAAGCGATTGTTTCATAAGTTTGTAAACGCGTGAAGTTGGTTCATACATTTGCATAGTTGTTTCAAGATCAGACTTATAAATTCCTGATCAAGCGTTCGATTGCTTTTAATGCACAAGTATTGAACATATGAGTTTCATAGTCAGGAATTTTTACCATCGAAAAACATTAGAACGCACTTTGGTTTGGGCTTAGATTATTCAGGGGCAAAAGCTTTTTCAAAATTTCAGGACAGAGTTTGTTGGTTTTGGGGTCTTGGTATTTATGGCATAATTTTAGGTGGCTTGTGTGTGTGGCCTGTGGCCCCGTGACACTTGCTTGAATGGTGGGTCTTGCTGTTGTGTAACATTGTGATTCGTAACTCCGTATTGCAAAACTTACTGTTACGTTTTTGAGACTCCTGCACTTATACTCCTAGATGTACCCCAAAATTTATATACTTACTATCTCCACGTGATGATTTAGCGATTTGACGTGACGTAACACAATCTCGAAAATTCAAAACAAAGCATTCGTTTTAGTCAAAAATTGCCTGTTATTCAAAAATCCCAAGAAACCACCTTTATGAGAATTTTTTTTAATAAATATAGTGCTAATGTAATAAGTACTAACCTTAAATAAACTAATTTCAATTATGCTAAAAGTTTTTTAAAAAGCGCGGATACTTAATGATATACTGTATTTAAAACATTTTTACGCGTATTATTCATTTAAAAAAAAAACATTATATGTAAAATAGATTTATTCTTTTTTTAAGAAAAAACTCATATAAATATCGGTTTAAAAATATTATATAATCTCTGTTAAAACCTGCGCAACTAGGTCGAAACTAAAAAGCTTAAAAATAAAGATATAATAAAGCGTGCTAAACTTTTTAAAAACAGTAAATTTTATTCGCAATCAAGCTATTTATTAAACCTATGTGGGCTGTTCTTTATAGAAAAGTTATAATATTTTATATGATCATTTTTTAATAGGTTATTGTTATTAGGGTCAGGTTTGTAATTAGAGTGCAATTTTAAAAAAGCTTGCCGGTAATGGTGATCTGCACGTGATATTAGTATCAAAAAAGTATATAAATTTTGGAGGAGTCTCAAAAACGTAAGTTTTGCCTCCGTATTTGTTCGTGATATGTCGATCACGTGATCTGGTATTACTTGTTGTTAGGTATCCTCAATTTCTGCTGCGACAGACCCCAAATTCTGCCTGCTTGACAATTCAATTTATGCGAATTATGCGATGAATTTTTTAGAATTATGTTGCAAATTGTGCGAATTAAGTAGAAACATGTAAAATATGCGATCACCAAGGCTGTAAAATTACCATAATTTATATAAATTAATGTAATTTCTGAAAAATCATGACTAGAGCTTGGATCCGGATATCCGGATATCTGTTATATTCTACCCGTTTTATAAGAGCCGGATACGGATAACCGTCAGGTTTTATTTGGCGGATAACCGGATAAACCTACCGGATATCCTACGAATAACCGATTAATTACAGATATCTGGATAACCAGCGGATATCACAAGATAGTATATATATTATACATTCGTATATGCATATTCAAGTTTATCAATAAATATTTGCTCATTAAACAATCACATATTCCGCTTTTATTTTACATTTATTTCATTTTATATTTATCTACATAACACGAACTATTTATAAGATATCATCCCATCTAACACTATAAACCCGCGCTAATACCTAACCCTAACATCAATCCCGCTCTACTATCTAACACTAACCTCGCGCCACTATCTAACCCTAATCTCATGCCACCATCTAACCTTAATCCCGCATTACTATCTAACCATAATCCTGACCAACCTCGTCGATAAACCCATTCTATCATCTAATCTTGACCAATTAATAACATCAATCACCAAGACCAAAAATGACATTAACGAATATCGCCACAAGCAAATTATAGCACCCGTGATAACTCCACTGGCTACGACACCTAAGTCGTTACCTACAGAGACCGACACCGACAAGAGCAAAACAATAAAAGTAACGACGATACTAATTGCGACGACACCAACGGCGAAATGATACTATAGAAGAAAAAAAAAGTGAAACAATTTTAAACGCACTAATTAAACGGCAACGCAAGAAAATCAAAGGCACTGCACTTGCAAAAGCGAACTCAATAACTGGCAATTACAACATCTACGTCATTACCTACGAAATGTGCAACGATAACAACTGCAACACCAACCGAAGATGAAATTAACGACGACACCAACGGCGACACCATCCAAAGACGACACCAACGACAGTACCGGACAAGACGACGCTATGAAAAAAAAATTAGTAAAAAAAAAACAATATAAAAAAAAAAAAAAAAAAAGTGCAGATCCTGCAGGTATGTGTAACCAGTGATTTTACCGTCAATTATAAGTTCTACAAAAATAATTTTCTCTTCAAATCAGAAACTAAGTAATGCAGTGGTACAAATTTATTTCCATTACGCTGCCATCTATAGATACCCGTGGATACCCGCGGATATCCACGGATATCTGTTAGGTTATCCGTTTAAGATTGACGGATGACAGTTACCATCCGTGAGACATTTATAACATCCGGTTATCCGGTTAACCGTACGGATATCCGGATAAGGGGTTCACGGGTCCAAGCTCTAATCATGACTACTTGACGGGCTCCCTTATGTCAAACAAAAACGGACCCAACGCATAAGTCTGGAACCAATAAAATTGCAAGATGGTTGTGTAACAATAACAATGGCGTTAAATTTAACTATGACAACTACCTTCTGAGCTCTCTCTTTTATATCAAAAAATGCAAAGTTTCTAATGTTATAACAGATCAGAGATTTTGCTCGAATTTGCTTGACATAACTAAACCCCTTTATTGACTGTCTATTATCCCAAAATGCTCCGATATTACATACTAGGAAAATGGAACCCATTTAGAGTCCGAAGGACCAAATATAAATATATTACAGCAGACCTAGCCAATAAGCATCAGTTGGATTTTTTTGATTGTTGTTTTTTTACGTTACACCTGATCTAGCCAATCAAAATTCGTAATTTGCGGACACACAGACATTGACCTCTACAGTAATGTCCTTCAGACAATAATGTCAGCTATTTTATGCGCAGATTATGCTCTATTAATAATGCGAAATTAGTCCCGATATGCGAATATGCTATCGCATATGCTTCTGCGGTAAAATCAGGTTTATGCGCAGATTATGCTATCGCAGATATGCGCTATCCCTACTGGCTATAAAAATTTTACTGTTACGTGATAGTAAAATTTTTGGAAGTTTATTTAGATTAGGATTAGGGTTAGGTTTAGAATTAGTTTTTAAGGGCTTTAATGGTAAAATCGCTTGGGGAAAACTTTTTGTTAATGCGCAGAAGGTGGTTTCTCAAGTATATTTTTGGGAAATAAGCTTGACAAAACGAATGTTTGTTTTGAATCTTCCTGAACGTGTTACGTTACACGAAATTATACTTAATTATTGCCCAATTTATTGTCGACCATCACGTGACGGTAAAATTTAAATGACTCAAATGACTCAAATGACCAGTCATTGGGTCATTTCAAAAGCCAAATGACCTATGGGGTCATTTGAATTTTATTGGTAGAGATAATAATCGGTTAAAACCTAACTATTGGCTGGATTTAAGCTAATAATAATCCGGAATATTAATGCAAAACTAGAGTTCGGAATAGACAGGCTAAACCCATAGATTCGCAGGCCATGCCGGGCTTGTGTCAAGCTCAATAAATGCTAGACCGAATTTTTTTTCAAAAATCTGGACCAGCCCAAACTAACGATAGAATTTTGTCTGGTCTGATTAGCTAAATCAACTTGCTGGGTAATCTGGATATATCTGAAATCAGTTGGCACTCGTCACTATTAAGGAAAGAAAAAAATATAATACGACAGGATGAAACCCGCGCTGTGGATTAGTAAAATCCGCTACATAGATTACATGAGGGTGAAATCATAATAAAAAAAAAACAGCTTAACGCGGATTTTTTCACCCTAACGTGATCTACATAGCAGACTTTACTAATTTACAGTACGGATTTCACGCTGTCCTAATATAATTATATTGAATTGAAAATATAGCATTCATCAATATAATGAATTGAAAGTAAAGTATTCATTAATAAATACGAATTTTATATTTTAAATTGAAAGTTATTTTTCATTAAGAAGTATAAGAATCAATTATGTTAAATATAAATGACATTTTTTTAAAATATTATGACTTAAAATATTTTTATTCGCATTGATTTAGTTCGCAAGCATAAAAGCGTTCATTAACCTAAGTATTCACTTATAACTTAATTGAATCATGTTAATTTACAGTAGCTTGTGAGTATAAAGGGTGTTATTAATCCAAGTATTTATATGTATATCTCAAGTTCGTGAATATTTATTTAATTTTATTTTAGATTGTGAGTATAAAAAACATTTATTAATCTAAGTTAAAATAGATCATTCAATTTCACGAATATTTACCGCTTAATTTATTTGCATTGATTTAGTCAATAAGTGTTAAAAGCATTTATTAATCTTAAGTATTTAAAAAAGGATTTTGATAAATTTAGCAGGTTGCGATATCGCAGGTTAATATTTAAAAAAAAATCAAAATGATTATTAGTTAGGGTTAGGGTCCGAACTAGTATTAATATTAGATTAGAGGGTGCTATATATATGCAAAATTAAGCGCTAAAAACTTTTAAATAGAAGCCCAAGACTAGTTTACATAATGAAATTTCAAGTTATTTAAAAATTTTGAATTTTTTTGTAATTTTTATAATTTTTCGTTCGTTTTGTTACACAAGATCCTGTGATCTAATTGGCCAATCATATTAACCTACGATATAGCAGCCTGCGATATTTAACAACCTCCTTAAAAAAGCAATTCTTTTCCAAGTTCATAATTATTTACTACTTAATTCGCATTAATTTGATGCTTAAGTAAAAAGAGCACTTATTAATCTAGGCATTGGTAATAAGCATTAATGTATTAAATTTCATGAAGATTTACCATTTAATTAATTTCATTTTATTCGTGTTAATTTAAATGGGTAATATAATGAACATTTAGAAATCTAGCATTTAAATGAGCTATTAAATTTAATGAGGATTTACTATTGATTTCATTTTTTCATCGTTCGATCACTTCCCAATCGATTGTGATTGTAGCGAAGGTAAGTGTTTCTATTAATCAAGAGATTGAGTTATGATCGATTATGTGATTTTCACGGTGTTGATNTGAACATTTAGAAATCTAGCATTTAAATGAGCTATTAAATTTAATGAGGATTTACTATTGATTTCATTTTTTCGTCGTTCGATCACTTCCCAATCGATTGTGATTGTAGCGAAGGTAAGTGTTTCTATTAATCAAGAGATTGAGTTCTGATCGATTATTTTAAGAATTGGTCAGGATACATTTTCAAATGATAATTTGAAATACGTAATCGATCAGAATTCAATCTCTTGATGTAATAGAAGCATTACCTTCGCCACAATTATAATCGATTGTGGAATGATGATTCGAAGGATCAATAGGTTCCTAAATTTTGCAAATCGCGATAATATATGCGTTTAAAATAAGTTATTAATTCACAAATATCTATTATTTTATCCGATTAATTAGTCAGTGATAGTAACAATTATTTACATTCAAATTTGAAAATCGAATGAATAATATGATCATGAAGAGATTCGTACAATGGAAAATGTACATATTGTAAAGAAAGATAAAAGGAATCAAGTATAGAGTAAGACATGGGTTCCAACATAACAATTCAAGGATTGACAGGAAGGAATAAAGAGTTTTAACATAAGAACTCCATTTGATAGACTACATAATATTAAGCTAGTGAAATACTTTCTGCTTCCCGGTTGAATGATATAGTATAACCTCTCAAAACCAGTATTCATGGTGGACAGGTCTTGTATCAGTATTGAGAGGTTATCAGATTTGAAAACATTATAAACTACTGTAATAATTTAGCAGGTTTTAGGACATGTCGCCAATATCCGAAATGTTTTATTTGACTGAGCTTGGGCATATAAGGCTTGGGCCTGAGCTTAAAAATGCCCAACCTGACCCAAACCCTATGCGCATTCGATATTCAGGATACAAGCTATATGCACACGACTAAATGATCCTAAATGACCATGGTCATTAGGTCACGAGTCATTTCCAAGTGACCCAAAATTCACTGCTTTATACTGTTCAACAATACTTCATTATTATTTGATCGACTAAAAGCAGAATGTTTTTTGTCCAATGGGACTAGAGTGGAGTAAATCCCACTTGGTTTTTTTATCGCAAATTAGATAGTGATCTCGACAGACTCAATCCTTTGGCTGATCTCATCCTCAGCGATCTTAGAAATAGAATTTGATCTTAACGCATCCGTTATCTTTCTGGTGTTAATCGATTTACTCGAGTACATATCATTTGGATGAGAATGAATAGGTGAATAATTTTGGTTTGATATTATCCGCTTCAAAAAATTGCTTTTTGATCTCATTATCTTTATCTTGTTTTATCTCGTCAAGCCAATATCCAACTCTACAAAAAATATCTGTTGCCGTTGGTCGTTTATTTTGATCAGGAACTATGCATCTTTTGGCCAATTCTACGTAGCATTTTGGAGTTTCCTCACTGAATCCAGGTCTTTCGCCTCGACAAATTCTAAAAGAAAGTTCAGTATCAAAAGGCACACCATCAAATGCTCTCTTTCCCGTTGCTAGTTCAGACATAATAATACCGAAGCTGTAAATATCGGCCTCTTGAGTGAATGGTTCACCTTGTAAGACTTCTGGGGCTACATACGGCATAACACCACTGATCTCACCTTGTTTAATATCAGATGATGCAGAAAGTCCCAAATCAGTAATGTATGCACTATGTAAATTGTCTTGCAAAATATTACCGGAATGCAAATCTCGATGGATCAATTCTTGAGAATGAATTGCTTCAAGATCAGATGCGATACAATACAATATATTTAATTTATATTTCCATACCGATTGAGATACAGTTTGGAGATTCTGACGTAATGAACCCTTACTTGCATATTTCAAAACAAGAATATAATCTTTAGTCGTATCATCTCTTGATACTCCATGACATTCTAAAAATGATGGATTTTCATATCCTATTTCACAATAATACTTCAATTCTTGAATGAAATTTTCTACTTTTTTATTCGAATTGTGAATAACTTTAAGCGCAACTGCCTTATAAACCATATCATTTTTATTATGCCAATATGCGTAAAATACAGTAGCAAATCCACCTTTTCCTATTTCTTCTATATCTTCGAATTCATTGTAATTAATCCATGATATTTTATATTTTTCATCGTTTAAGATTTTTTTAACACCAATATCTATTTCTTCATGCGATATTTTATTTATTCTTTTAAGACTTTTTAATTTTCGATACCAATGATTAGCTCTTTGAATATCTCTTTGTATTCCAATTCCATTCCGGTAACAATTACTAAGCTTACTTGTTCCACTAAATTCATTCATATTAGCGGCCTTTTTGTAATATTCAAACGCTTTACGTTCATCTTTTATAACTCCTGTTCCGTCACAATAACAACTACCAAGACAACTCATACTTTTAGCGTCCCCCATATCAGCAGATTTTTGAAAATAAAAGAATGCCTTATGTTCATCCTTTTCAACTCCGATTCCGTCACGATAACATTTTCCAAGCATAAATATTCCACTGACGTGCTCCATCTCAGCAGATTTTTGATAATAAAAGAATGTCTTATTTTTATCCTTTTCAACTCCGATTCCGTCACGATAACAACATCCAACATTAAATACTCCTTTAGCATCACCCATATCAGCAGATTTTTGATAATAAAAGAATGCCTTATGCTCATCCTTTTCAACTCCAATTCCATTTTGATAACAATAACCAACTCTACGTGTTCCACTCGCATCACCCATCTCAGCAGATTTTTGGTAATAAAAGAATGCCTTACGTTCATCCTTTTCGACACCAATTCCTTCATCATAACAATTTCCAACATTAAATGTTCCTTCAGCATCCCTCATTTCAGCAGATTTTTGATAGTAATCAAATGCCTTGCGTTCATTCTTTTCAACCCCTATGCCGTTTTGATATTTCCAACCGAGTTTGCGAAGTTCAGTGGCTGTCTGACTCATGTTAAAGGTGTGTATCAAAATAATTTTTTATTTATATAATTTTATAGTTTGCGGTTACTCGTTTCTTAACAAAAAAAAACTTTCTTTATTCTTTCTATTTTTTCATTTAATTAATTAATAATTCTAAAAAGTAAATTTTTGTCTATCGCTAATATGTATTATATACAGCATAATATATACGAATAAAATTATTTATTTTTTATTAATAATTAATACACAAATATTATTACATATTACACGAATCCAAAATAATAATTTATTGCTTTACAAAATTGTATTCTTTTTTTAATGTCGCCATCATTAGAGAGTTATTGGAGTTATTGGAGAGATTATTAAATTTACAAGCTTTAATCAAAATTTAATCAAAAAGGACTAATAAAAAATTTTGAGCTTATAAAAAATTTCACGACTTTGATTGGTTTAAACATCAGGTGACTATCAGGTAATCTCGTGATGTTCTTGGCCTCGTTAGTTTTTTCTTTTACATTATCTCCATTTTTTATTATGCAAATCGCCTTTCATTATAATTGAAAAATGTCAGTCATGTCAAAATTTACATGGCTCTAATAAAAACACATTTTTCAAAAAATTTGCAAAATGTGTGTGAAAGACCCCACCATATATTTATTGGATGGCAAAATATTTAATTGCAAGCAAATGAGTATTTTGAGCCAAATAAAAATAATTGAATCAATGAATAACGTATTTCAAATTAGAAAATATTCATTTGTACAATACATATTCAATAATTCAATATCATATTAGATATTTATTATCCATTTTGACCACTTTTGACCACTTTTGTCCGCATTACTTGGAAATATCTAAATGTTTCTTCTAAATGTGCTTGATTTTACTCCGTGACAATATATTAATAAATTTAGGGTGCTCTCAAGCATCTCTTTCAATGTGATTGTCTAGTTACTTTTTAAATTCCGTTGCAGAATTTCTTTTACCACCAATGATCCGGGTGATCCACCCGCGGATGACCCGTTGCGAAATTTCTTTTACCACCCGGGTGATCCGGTTTGGTGACGGGTCGGAACGCTAGAATATTACAGGTTAAACAATTAGCCTAGAATTTACATAGAATTGTTGGATTAGAATAACTGGGATATTACTGGGATTATAGATTGATGCATAAAAGTAAATTAGAGTTTAATATGTATAAGTACTTGATTGATAATTTATAATTAAATTCATAACTGATAAAGCTTATAATTCGATAGAGGAATGTAGCAAGAAAGAGAACCTTTTAGTAATAAACGAGTGATGGGGAATTGAGGGTAACGTATCTGAACTATATGTTAGTAGAAGGTTAAAAGGTGAACAATTTCTGAGTAAATTAAACTCGAGAGCACGGTGTACAAAGAAGCATCGTAATACAAAGAAACGGTTCCGGTCGACTCACCGACAATCACTTAAAGACACCACGTTTCACTGATAAGCTTATTTTACAAATGATTAATTCACAGAAAAGTTCATTTCGTAGATTGTATATTTCACCGACAGCTCGATAGAGTTAGGTTTAGAATTAGAGTTAAGAATAGTGCGGTTTATACAAAAGCTTGTCGGCGAAATACGTTATTTACGAAATGGTAAATTAATCGTCTTTAAAAATAAGCTTGTCGGTGAAATGTGATGTATTTGAATTAGGTTACAGGATACCTAAAGTAAGTTTATGTGTATATGGCACACAATGCTATAAGACTTATTTGAGATATATAGAATGCATTAAACCAGTATTAAACCCTTCTACTATATCAGATATATTATTTTTAAAAAAAATTAGATCTGTAAATATTCCAACAATATCATAAAATTTGCCATCATTCTTACGGATAAATATGAAGAGTTGCCTCGACGAATGAAATATGGAAAGTCGATATGCAATACCATATAACCGCGAAATAATCACAAGGGTAGAATCGCCACCCAAAAAAATTTCTAACCTATTTCTAAGTAAAATTTCGTGCCTGATAAGTTCGAGTTAGGACCTTGCTCATAAGATAGGGTTTGGAGACAAGGAAAATTTTTTAATAATGCGCAGAAAGCCCTTTTTTGATTTTAACGAATACAGTATCGTTTATTATGTCAGAATGATGCAATGAAACGATGCTCATTAAAATATATCGCATGATCTGAAATAAATTTGGATGGTGAATTTTACCCGGATGGATTGTAATACATCATTAATAAACAATACTAGTCATTGCTAAGTAAAGATATCAATTCCTACATATGCATGCATATGGCTCCATCAAGCAACGCACGAAGGAAGACCCCTCGAGCTCCGTTTACATCTCTATCTATAATTAATTTACAATTTTTACATTTATAAATTTTTCTACCACCGATATTTTGTATATTACCACACCACGAGCAGGTTTTTGAGGTATATGCTTCATCTTGTATAATAATTTCGACACCGGTTTCTTCGGCTTTGGATTTCAGCCTCTGTCTAAACATATAGTGTGACCATGTTAACATACACCTCACAACCTTGGAGTTGATCTTTCTTTTTCCCCTTTTCACCATATTACTCACGCCAAATTCAGGAATTATAACTACGTCATAATTTTTTACAAGATAATTTATAGTCTTCTTGTGAAGTTCATTTCTTAAATTTTTTATTTTTCGAAATATTCGGGCTATAGCTTTATCAATTCTTATACCCTTCTTTTTCTTTCTTTTAGAGCTTGAATTGTTTAATTTATCCCTTTTAGAACTTAGCTTGTCAGCGTGATAAGCTAATCTTATTAACCTTTGGGAATTGTTTTTTCCTATTTCACAAGTACCTTCGGATGGTGAGTAAGTGATGAACAGGGTTCTAACTCCTGGATCGATGGCCACGAACCTTTCATGTGTTTTTTTCGTCTCCTTTTGTCGTTCATGAACCCAGGAAAGGATCCACTCGTTGGTTTTCCTAAAATACATGAGCTTGCAATCGCTATCGATCTTTTCTAATGGCCAACCGTTGTTTTTTCTTTTGGTTTCGAAATGCAAAGCTCTTAGATCCCTTGAACATGTTTTGAGTTCATATGGTTTCTTCCTCGGCGTCTTTATGGAATCATTGAATAGGTATGTAATGAAGAAACGATTCCATTCTTTTTTTGAGAAATTTGTCGCATGTATAGTAATGGTATGCTTTAGGTCTTTCCTGGTCTTGAACTTCAACTTTGTTCCGTTTTTTTTCGCATTAAAATTTTTTATAGCTTCGTCCACGGTTTCATCGATTATGTTATTTGGTATCTCATCGTAGACATTCTTACTTCTCAATTTCAAATACATGATCGTTCTCAAGAATTGTACCTTTGGAAATTTTATTTATCTTTACGTTTACCGGTATTCATTTTTTTATCCACGCGTGCGATTAGAACCCGCCTGTTCTGAAGATAGTCGATGATCGTATTATAGATTAATCTCGCCAATTCCATCCATCGTTTCAATAAGCGTTTCTGCGCAAGATTCGGATACAATTTCACATTCAACGTTCTGTCCACGGATTCGTCATGTTTTCTTTTCTTGTCTTTTCTCACTGTTAATATTTTTTTTCTTTTTTTTTCCTTCTGTGCATGGCTGTTCTTCTTCCTTGCTTTCGATAGAGCTTTCGATAGATAAAGATGGTACTGGTGGCAAGGATATGTTCGGATAGCTCGTGATCATTGGTCGTCGAATCGTTGAAGAGAACCATGAGTTTTGTAGGCTGGAGGGAGAACACATACTTGAGCAGTCCATAGGCGAACCTGCATAATCGTTCATGATGGGTAACCACAACTTCTCTGACCATTCCTTGGCACGATCGTTCCAATAATGTTCGGGTTTGTAGACATTTGCGTTTGAAAGATCCGATATCGCTGATGAGTTCGTAGTTTGGATACTTTTTTTGTAAGATTTCTTTTTGCCGTTTGAAATTTTTTTTCGTTTTTGACTGGACACGTGCGCATTCGAATTATTTTTTTTTAATGGTATAGGTGGTGGTGGTGGTGGAATCATGTTCTTCAAAAGTATTTCGATTTATTATAAGGAGATAGAACCATTTTTTTTTTTTTTGATTGAGAAAAGGTAAAGACCAATTCTTTTTATACTTATTAATCGTTAGATTTAAATGATTAATCGATGAATAACCTGGCTATCCAATAAATTATTCGGATTTACTTGACAATTGTACAGTAATCAAAAATATGAATTCGTCGTTTGACAATTACAAGTTCTAAGGTAATCAACGATATAAATTAGAAAAATTTTCTAATTTTATTATTGATTACCTTAGAACAATAGGATAACTACCTAATTAAGATAATTCGGTTAAATTTGTAATAAGACCTCTAATTTTAAACAGTAATACATATTTGGACAAGAACCTTTTATATGGTCTACAATATTTGGGTCGACCGCCCCTGTAATGATGACAATACTGATTTTGACAACCCCTGTAGTAATTAATTAGTTAACATATGTGATAAACTACATACCGGTATATGATGATTAATAAAAAAACTATTATTAAATGCACGCATTAATATAAATTTATAAAAATTTAAAATATGTTATATATTGAAAATTGACGTATATTCTGCTACGTAAAAATTTTTATTTCAAATTTAAAGAGCCCAAGAAGTAAAGCTCTAACCCTATGAAACGTCGATCAACAATTAAATAATTGTTAAATTCGATAAATCTTACAAATGGTATATTATGCGATTAAAATGACAATGTATAAAATAATTGAATTATAAAATAATCAAATAAAATTATGTCTACCGAGATTCTATTATATGTATATATGCATATACCGTTTATTATAATATACTAAAATAGATTTTGATTGTCCGAAATCAAAACTCGAAAATCGAGTTTTACTCGATTTTATTACATTTGAAACTTTTAGATTAATTAATAATAATAAAAAAAAAAAAATCGACCAAAAAAATAAAAAATCAAATTGTGTGATCTAATCTTAAAGACAATCTTGTATCAAAGAGGCGAATATCTTTTACAAAAAACTCGAATAGTACTTCTTCAGGAAAAAGCTCATGACAAACGTTATAATATTTTTGGAACCTTGTGTTATATTTTTTTTTTATATGGAGCATATCAACGAAATCACAAATTTCAAGTCCTTTAAGAGAGTAACAATATCTGTCTTCATAATCGAAAGAGCCATCACCATTAGCTTTAAAAAACCTTTTGAATATAGAAATCATATATCTCATTCTTTTAAGTAATTCATAATCATCTATTAATTCTTCAAAAAAGCTGACAAACTGCGTTATTCGATTGAGTTCTCTATCATGTGAACGATAATCATTAATGGATTTAATGACCGTGTCCGTAACAGTCAATTCCAGGAAATATCGCAAAGTAACATGCAATCGATCATAAAGGAGTGGAAGCACATACTTTAGTCGATCTTTAAATTCTCCTTGTTGGTAAGTTTTATTCATCAGATCGTCACAAAATTTTAAAAACGGATCATTTTTTTCTGCGTTTGATAAAATATAATCATGCTCCATGTTTAAAGAGAACAACTTTTATTTAAAGCACTTGAATAAGATATCAATAAGATATCGAGAAGAAATTTAATATATTATGGGCAGATACGATAAAACACTTGAAAGATTTAACTAAACTTTTAGATAGCACTGTGGTATCGAAATTTATTATAAACTTATTAATTTATAGTGAATGCGGTTGATAATTGATGAATTTTATTGTCTTTTTTACAAACGACCACTCGCCAATTATTAGTCATCAGTGAAATGTTTTTGTTTGAGATTCTTTTTGTTGAAAATTATTTATTAGAGCTATTAAAATTTTATGCACAATAGTGATCGTAAATTTGATCGTGCTTATTTTTTCTATCACGTATTCAAACCTTTTGCCTGGTAATTAAAAAACATTAAATATTAAAATTTGTTATGAATAAAAAGTTCAAAAAGGAAAAAGCGCTATTGTGTAAAGTTTCCTTTCCGAATTCCAGCACAATTTATATACTGCCATAAATTGCTAAAAACCTAATTATCGCTAAAAAAAATTGGTTAATGCTTAGTGTCAGTAAATTAAAAATTAACTAAAAACAGACATAAATGCAAAAAAATTGATCTTATTCCAAATTGAACAAAATCGATTAATTGTAGTGATAAGACCTTTGAGTTTTTAGTTAATAATAAAAAGAATTAATAACTATATAGTTATTAATAGTTAATAATAATAATTAATAACTTTAACAATAATTCCTATGTAATCACATTAAAAACTAATTGTATGCAAATAAATCGTAATGAAATCAAACTTTCCAACAAATAGATAAATCATATCATCATCGTCATTGTATGTGCTAAAAACAATAGATATCATTATGGGTGATCAAATGCTTTTGTCTTCTATGTGTTTATTTGTCAGATCGTGCAAATTTAAATCTGAAGGCCGCCAAACTCTAATAGTAATCGATAATTATAAATAACTTTTTTATATAATGTTAATTGATTTACTACGCTGTACATTATTAAGTAGTATTTAGTTAATAACCCGACTACCGGTAATTGTTATTAATAATTCGAATTGTTAACTAATCTATAGTAGAATGTCCAGACTTGTGCAATTACCTTTGTAACGATAAGTTGTTTAGAAAACAATTACGGTACATATGTAAATTGGGAATAAATTCGGATTCGATTTAATGATCCATAAAGTTTCGTCAATTCATGCAATTAGAGTTTATTGTAGTTTGTACGTAATTGTTACAAAAAATGGTAGTCATAAATTTATAGTTATAAATATGAAAAGAAAAGGTATTAAGTATTTATTAAGTCAACCATTTCTCTCTTCGAATATACAAAAAAAATAAAATTTTTCAACCATTTTATCAATGTTGGGGAATTGTAGAGTCGATATGATAGAATTTATTAAAGAAAAGATAGCCACTTAATTAAATACCTGAGGCACGTTCTTTTCACGAATTCCTAAAATTTTTAGAACTTTTCGTCCCTGTAAAGCTGTGATCACATGTGTAGCCGAAGGATCAAACTCACCATCGACTACTTGTCCTCCCTTTTCTATTACTTTTTCTTTCAACAATCTCAAACGAACTTTAACAATAAAAAAAGAACCTAAGGTTAGAAAATATGCCAACAGGGTTCAATGGAGAACCTATATTTCTCGATGAAGCAGTTTCACGCGTCGATTTTTTTTTCTTCCCTCGAGTTGTCTTAGATGGACCAGAATGGATTCGTTCGGATGTAACAATGGTTGCTTTCTGTGAAGGCATTGATCGTGATGCATGTGTAGAAGAATCATGACGAATTTTCTTATTGCCGAAAGAAGTGATTTCCTTTTCATTCGTAATTTTATACATAACTTTTCTTGTTTTACGTTTTAATGGTTGAAATGAATACGATGATAATTGGATATCCTGAGTTTCAACTTGATTTTCGGCTGAAGATGTCTTAGTATTAATTTTTTTTCGAAACTGGTACATAAGAATCATGTGATATAACATGGGATTCATTAGATTTCTCTTCTAAAAGGTTATCGAACGTTCTTTTCTTGTTTTTTACGTCGATTGGATCAGCGTCCAGTAAGATATCGTTCTCTTGTGATGATAATATGTTCAGAGAATCCATACCAGAATAAAAAGAGCTACTTAATTGTGAAGAAATTCGTTGATTTTCCTCGTTATCGTTATTATTGTTTGCGGAAGATTCAAGTGATGTAGTTGATATTAAGTCTTCACACTTTGATAACATCGATAGAGCAACTGGATTAGTTGGACATGTATTTTCTTCGTCTTCGGAAGCCATACTTTGAATGCTATAATAATCAATAGAAAAATTTAACTTGTTATTTATCAAATTACAACGCAAACAGAGGAAGAGAAATGTGAAAGAGAAAATTGGTAGATCAATCTCTTTTAATATTCGCTAATTGTTTATAAATTGTGACTAATCACAAGGTCATATGCATAGTACGAAAGAAAACTTTGGTTAACTGCGCAAATGTGTAATTTTATCACAATATATATATTTATTTTTTTTAGCGCTAAGTTGTAATCGTTCATGAGCTTGTGCAATAATTGTTATCTTATTAATTATGTAAAAAGGTAGATCGTTGATTAAATTAGAAATTTGAATTTCTTCGAAAGATTAGTTTCTGTAACACAAGCGGAAACGATTGTAAAAAAATACTCTTGGTATCTCATAGCGTGAATACTCATATTTGAGTAGCTTATATGGTATGATAATACAAATAATTGCTATGCTCAAATTAAGAATTAATTGAGAGATAATTTAGGAATTGCGCATTTAATTAAATAAGTACACGTCACTCTAGTTATATTGACATTTTGAGTTAAATTCAAAGTATCGTTATATCCAGATGTTAGTATAACCAGAGTGACGTATAGTAATTTTCAGATACAATAGCATTTAAACTAGTAAATTAGAATCTGATCAGTTTGAAGAAAATAATATTTCGTTTTTCATATAATTTTTTTTGGTTCGGAAATAGCCTCCCGGCTGTAAATTAGTAAATTTATAGGGTATTACTTATAAATGATTTATTAGCAAATAGTTCTATATAGCTTACAAATTACATATAAGTAACGTTGAAACTATACTACATATAACATTTTCTAATTCATATATATATATATATATGATTAAAGGTAGACGCTTATCAATATTAGATCATCAATTCTTATATGACAACCAGCCAACCAAGTTATTCAGATTATTAGAAATAACCTGGTTTATGATTTTGTAAACGGATAAGTGCCTGGTACTTAAGTTTTATACCAGGTATCTATAGATGCCTGACAAAATTATTTCGCTGACGAAGTACTATAGTTTCGTCTATATTTCGTCATTGATGAAATGATGAAACTATAGTATTTCGTCAGTTCACGTGAATTTTGTCAGTCTAATCACTACTTTTCAATTTGTTTTCTATAAAATAATAATACCGGCAAGAACTCATCTAACTCAAAATCTTGACTGCTTTTTCAGGATATGGTCTAAATGCAACTTATCTCAATCATATCCACCGATTTGATTTTTTTGTTTGTTTTGATGTAACCCAAAATTATAGTTTTTTTTTGTTAGACCGTCTACTAGTCTACTATAAATAGGTGTGTATGCTCTTTAAGAATTTACAAATACTGTGGATTTGATCTTTACTGTATTGGATTCAAGATAACTAGATTGTAACAAAATTGGCCAAATTCTTTCTTTTGTGGTTACGGACCTTAGTGGCGGACCTACAGATCTTCCGCTCTTACATAAGGCAATGATTCGTCTATATAATATGCAATAGTGCTTTCTTTCTACAATGAAGTAATGTAACTATTCCTTGACTATTTAGTACGTGCCAGACTGGGCTTACTATATGTTTAAAAATTGGTGAAATGTATTAGGCCCGGATCTTGTATGCTACAATTTACAGACTTTCATCATATTTCAGATTCTAAACTACTATAGTATTTATATGCTTATCTAATATTACAGGTATTTTTTATAGTAAAACTAGTAGTTATTGAATTTATAAAAGTTATCTGGGTATGACTACTATTCTAAATTAGTATTCATGAGCATTATTACTTGGAAATACAATTAATTACAATTTTAAAATTAATAAATTATATTTTTATTTATTATTCAAATACTATAATTAAATATATATATATATATTATAACTTTAATATATTTAAAAATAATACATAAATAAGTTCCGTCTGTCAAACTGGACTCGGCGTAAAATATCTATATTTTAGTTTAAAAAATATATAAAGCTTAATATATAATCAATTTTTAAAAAGTTTGAGCTGCATGGGAGACATATAGACGGACCCAAAGCCTGCTTTAAAAAAAGCATGTCTATAGCCTATACTTTGGCTCTAAATCTAATTTTTACAATTATTTTTTAATTATCTAAAAATAGGTTTTAAAAACAAGCAAAAATTAGTTTCTTGTTTGATAATAAAAAATAGAATCTATAGAACAGAATACAAACCAAGATAAATTGCATAGGGGTCTCAAAAAGATTGAATCACCTGGACTGATATCTGTGTTCAAAGCACCATAATGATTCATTGGGTTGCATCACCTTGAACAATAAACTGTGCCTAAAGAACTTGAAAATAAAAAAAACCAAATAATCAAAACATATAGAGAATTACCTACCAGAAGAGAAAAGGAAATTTAAACCTGGCAAGATCAAATAAATGACTACTCCGATAAATAAAGGATCAGCTTGATAAAGAAACTCCCAAATTACATATTAGTATGCAATAAAGATTTAAATTGATTAGTAATCAATTAATATATAAAAAAAAAAAAACCAAAAAAAAAATGTACAAAATAT
This sequence comes from Gigaspora rosea, assembly GCA_003550325.1. NCBI lineage: Eukaryota > Fungi > Glomeromycota > Glomeromycetes > Diversisporales > Gigasporaceae > Gigaspora > Gigaspora rosea. Next base: position 134,965 of record QKWP01001382.1, read on the forward strand.
ATTAAGAGGCCTTTCACTAGAAAACAAGGTATATCAAAACTCAGACAAAAAGATCCTGGTCATTATACAAAGAAAAAAAAATCTAGAGTCCTGAATCAAGCAAAAGCAGTTATTAAAAAGAAGCAAATGATAATTCTAAAGACCCATTCAAGAGTCAAAGCAAAATGATAAAAGACTTGAATTAGTAAAACATAAGAAACTTAGAAATCTAATGCAGATGCTTCTAGAAACACTAACCCTAATCCCAGAAGAATTTGAAGTCCAAGATATAGTTGATAAAGTCCTTGAATACTGGCCCATCAATGATATGCAACTTCTGGAGGCCTTGAAATTGATATCGGAAATTTTAGAAGATTTTACAAGCAGCATAAGAAAAGTTGAAGTACCGACGACTATTTACTTACCCACATATATTAAACTGTCACAAACATCAAATTGAAAAAAAGGGGGTCTGTATTTAGAATCTACAGAGATAGATGACATAATTGCTCCTGGACACTGTTATCAAAAATGGGATTGAAGTTTCAACAATTAGTAGAAATGGACTATACTGATCAAGTACATAACCTTGAGCACTGTTACAAAAATAGTGTCGATCTTAAAAAGAAAGAATATGACGGATTATCAAAAAAAACAGCTGAAATAGGAGAACCTAAAGGAATGTTTCATGTGAGTTATTACTATGAAAATGGACACAGCATAAAAAAGGGCATAAAGATGAAACTTACCCCAATAGTCTAAGTCCAATGTGAATCCAAATGAAAGCAGTTTAGAAATCGTAGAAGGGAAATATGAAGTTGAATGTCGATAATAACAATATGAAGCAAGATGAGGATAAGAATACGATTGAAGAAAACAGAAGAATGGATAACATAAAAAGGTGTATTAGTGTGATGAAGTACCAAATAAAATGACAATGCGAATGAAATACTTACAAGTAAAAAATTCAATTATGCATGTGAAATCTGGATAAAAAAGGTAGAACACGGTCAGTAAATCAAATAGAGTGGGACTTGAAACGGACAACCGAGGGTCATATTAACGGAACATAAGTTGAGAAAGATAGAAATAAAACATTCAATTAGTATCAATAATCGACTGAAATGAAAAATTATAGGGAAATAACAGATCTTGGCCATTGTTGTAAAAAAAAAATCTAAAAAAGAAAAAATAAAATTTAGTAAATTTTAAAATATCAAACTTTGAAAAAAAAATTTTACTCACGGTAGAAGTAAGGCTTGGAACCGGGTACAACGTTCGGTGTATATATAGTATAGTATGAAAACTAAAAAACTCGTTTCCCAACTATAAAAATTTTAAAATAACCACTAAATAACATTATTTACAAGGATTGACATGTAAATCCAAGAATAAAGTATGTTATACTTTGAAATTGGTATCGGTATGAAGTTTACCAATATAAAAACATATATATATTGTTATTTATCACGGAATTGGGTTGTAAACACGGAATGTAGTACACATAGCACAAAATTTGTAGACAATAAGAATTTTTTTTTTATATAAATGTAAATAATAAGCCGATAATGCAAATTAAATCAAGTTAAATGTTGTTGATGCTGGAATGGCATTGATACAAGTTTAAACATATTGTATTTTAATACAAATAAATTAAGTATCATATTACAAAAAAAAAAAATATTTAATTGCAGAATGTATATATTTTTAATATAAGTTGCGCAGAATTTAAAAAGTTGGTCACGAAAATGCTGCAGAAAAACAATTTATTATGCACAAAATTTTTGCAGATTTTGATTTCGTCACAGACGGAATTGGCAGAAAATCATCGGCCCTGCGTTGGACAAACAAAACACAGCCACACCTCCTCGAACATTTTGAATTATTTTTTCGGCAAGTCATGTTTTTGTTTCACAACTGGTTTTTCAGCAAAGTTTTTTTTTGGGTTTAATTTTTTCTAAACAAAAAAATTAAATTTAATATCGATAACAACAAAAATAATATTTTTTTCCAAATGCGCACACAGATCACTTCATAAAAATTCTCTATTGGGCTTAAGCAAATGAAGCTCTTCTGTCATACCAATACAAAGTATCTTAAAAGTATTAGTAATCCAGTGTTTTAGCTTTTAATCGTGCTAATGGCTTGGATTTTTTAATATATTTAAACATTTATTATAGCAATTAATACCCATTAAGCCTCGATTAATTTTTCTTTTATCGAAGGATACACAAGATATGTTTGCGGTTCCATAATATCAATAAAGAAAAAAAAAAGCTTTATAAAAGTAATTATATGATCAGTATTTAACGAACTTCAATTATTAATTTATTTATTTTTACGAACATAAAATTTCACAATAACTCGGGTTATTGATGAATCCGTAAATGATATATCAATTTACGAGCCCGAACCGAAATTTGGAATTCCATTCTAAATTAACAGTATAGTTTTCCAATTACGTATACCTCATACACAAACAGTAGCAGTATGTTTCACTAGCACAGCACATTAGCATGTGAAACCATAGATTGTTAACGCTATGCGAATTCCCGTAGTTTTCCCATAGTTTATATTAAGACCGTTTGAAGTTAATTTTTTGGTTAACATCACCCCCCACCCAGTGTTGGAAATCATATGTTCATAGTGTTCACAGTAAACATAAATGTTTTTAAAAAATCAATGTTTTTATATTATATGTTCACATAGTATGAATATAAAAAATCAAAAATTTTATATTTTATGTTCACATAGTATGAATATAAATTTTAATTTTAAGGGTGTGGCGACTTAGGGAAGTTGGTAAGTTGTTACCCCCAAGTGGCAGGTCTAGGGTTCAAATCCCACTGGCAATGCTTTGGAAAAATAAACCTGTGTTACAGTAACCATTTCCTGTCGATTGGTTGGGTATATTACCTGTAGTCCTTGGTTACCATCTCGAATGGGAGCTTTCGGGCGAAGTTGTGTCCAGTGACACAGACAATTCCAAGGAACCGGGGAAATGGAAACCCATTTGGAAAGTCCCGAGTAAGGAGGTAGCAACGATCTTCGACGGTGCTACCAGAACCGGAATATCAGAAACCGGAGCTGGAGAACTGGACGACATGATCTTCGGAGGAGAGGGTTCACCAACCTGGCCACCGGAGTCGTACCGGAGGAAAAGGACCTATGTTCTGGAATTAGGTACCAGGGGAAGAAAAACCATAGTAGCACCTAATGCTGGGTAGATCAACCCTTCCGGGCCAACTGGTTTGGAAGTTTGGGGCACCCGGTGATGGACCGGTAGGAAAGTAATGGTGGGTACCGGGGTCGGTGTGAACCTTACAAGGGCAGAAGTAGGTAATGGTAGCGGTTAGGTACCTCCTGACTGCAAGTTGCTTGCCTCGGTAAGTGCGTAAGTTACCGAAGTGTAGGTAATACCTGTGTGGGACAGGGACTGCTCTACCAAGTTTACCCGCGAGGATAAATTAGTCCTAAGGGGATGTAGGTAGCATCCGGGACTGTCTTCGACTGACTAATGTATCGGAGGGCTGTACCAGTGATCACAAGTAGGATTGACATGCGAAGCGTTGGACCAGAGGGTTTAAATAGGCAATCCCCTAGTTGGGTTGTAGGTATGGCAACTAGTATAGAACCTTCGGGCGGACTACTTAAATTAGACAACCAAAAGTTGTACATGTGGCTAGTTGTACTCTCATTCAATGTAACTCGATTGTGGGTGCACCCAAAGAGGCGCCCTTGATCCACAGGCTTGATTAAATAAACTCTCACCCAAAGCGGGAACTTTAACACAAAAAAAAAAATAAATAAATTTTAATTTTTATAATTTCTTATTCATAATTTATTAATATAAAGATTATATTTACTATATATTTCAAAAATAAACTACCTTTTTTGGATGATTTTGAATACAAAAAATCTGTGAGTAGCTTATCTTTAAATATAATCAACTTTTGGTCAATTGCAAATAGTCATTATATTATAAAGTCTAAATTCTACTGTGTGAACATATTTATTTTTGATGTGAACATTATAAAAAAAAATTATGTTCACAAAAATCATAAAATTTTTTTTGAATTTCTAACACTGTCCCCCACCTCCCCCCGAAAACGAACAGCCAATCAAAATGCTGGATGACTCTCACCAGTCACCTGATTTATATCAACCAATGAAATTGGCCCATCTTTGTTCATTTTATATATTCGTTTCATATGTTCGTTTCATTTTATCCCCCTCTCCTGAGTCCAGGAAAAGTGATGTTAACCAAAGAATCAACTTTGAACAACCTAAAGGTTTGAAAATACAAAAGTTTTTAAATTTATGCTATATTAAAGTTGTCCAGCATGGGACAACCACGGGTCAACTATGGGATTGGTTGACCCTATGAACGATTGATTAGACATAAAAAGTATATAATAAAAATTAGTGTTTCGATCCTATTCTTTAAGGGCCATCCGGATTAAATTCGGATCCTACTTTGTGTATCCGGATGATAATCCGAATTTGAATAAATCCGAATTCATTATTGAATCCGGATTCTATATGAGCACAAAGTGCCATCTATCACTTTACTCATAACATTTACGAATTTGGCTACAAATGCTAATATTTATTTGAAATATACCAAATTTGAATAGTTTATTTCAATTATCTAACAAAATGAAATGCCAATTTCGAATTTAATAAATTAACAAACAATGTCAGACAAATGCAGTGAGCTATGCGAAATATAATTAATTTTTATGCACCAAAAAGATTAAGATCGAATTTAGTGTAGGAAGTTCTTTAACAAATTAATGTTTTTTTAGTTGTTACTAGTGATTTGACCCGGGTATGTTACCTGATAATTATTCGGATAATCATTTAAAAATCTGACTTATTAGATACCACTTATAGATTTGATTTTCATAGTATATCAATGCAGTATGGTTTCGTATTGGAATTAAAATTTGTGGTTTCTATCACAATTTACTGTAAAATTTTTTTACAAAACTTACCGATTATGATTTACTGTAAAAAAAAAATTTCTGTACGGATGACCAGAATTGTATAGTATAGGAAATTACAGTATGGTACTGGTATAGTATCGACTAGTATTTTCGCAAATCAATATGATATGATATGGTGAGCATATTATATCCCGAATTTTTAAAATTTGTACTCATACTAATCTGGTGTTACTGTATATATATTAGTGTTAGGGTTAGAATTATAGCTGATTATATAATATAATATGGTGCAGGTTTTAAAAATCAGCCTGTATTTTGGGTATTTTAACTGACCTGCTCATCTATACCATCTGATCGGTAGGGATGTAAAATACCCTTATTCCATTCATTCTGCTGTAACCTTTCAATATTTTGGTTCATGATTACAATTGTTGAATGTGAAATTGTGATGACTTCTTGATCATAACTTGCTCATCACTATATTAGTCCTAACATTTTGATCACGGGTTGTCTTGATTATTTACTAAGTTTTATGGAAACACTGATGAAACCCGCGCAGCTAGAAAAACTCGCTATGCAGATCCCATGAGGGTGAAATCCGCGTTAACATATGCTAACGCAGATTTCACCCAAACCCTATGATCAAAGCGGGTTTTACTAGTTAGCTGCGCGGTTTCACCCTGACATAATATAATTTTATCGAAAAACTACGCTGTTATTATAATATACATTACAATTAATAACCACAATCACACGATCACGATAATAATAATTTTAATGAAAGTGAAAGTCTCGTAATATTGTAATCTGTTTATTGAGAATTTTTTTAAAAAATAAACAAAAATGAAGACCTAATTATAATTATACTGTATCAATCTAACTAGAATATTTTAAAAAAGTAAAAATCGAATTATTCCAATCGAATAAATATTAAATAGCCAAGTATACTTTGAACTCTTCATTTTCATACCACTTATACCTTTTGGCCGAGATGGCAATCAGAAATTTTGTTCTGCCTCAATCCAGTTATCATCCACCATGTATTCTTCTTCTAAGTTTATAGGTTTCGATCCTTCGTCCTGCTGTGGCCACTCTATATATCTATCGGGGTGATAAAGGTCTTGTATGAGCCCCATGTATTCTCTTTCTTTTCTTGCATGCTCTTCTTCGTCCCAATCATAATAGTTACCTTGTTCTTCTTCTTCGTCGTTCAAATTCTACCAAGCTTCTCTAGCATTCAGGTGGGGGTCGTGGGTGTTCCCTACGTCGCTCATTTCTTCGTCAGAATTATCATCATAGTCATACCATTTCAGTTCATCTTCCCAATACATGTTTGCATTAGTGATGTTGCTCATATTGTTACAGTACCGGAAGCCTTCTTTAATTCCGATAGAGTAACAATCACACGGCTCCTGAGATCCCTTACTTTGGGCGTGAAGCGGTGTGCAAGAGGGAAGTATAGTTTCTTTTATGTCTGTAAGAAACTACACACTTCTCTGCGGCAGTTCAGTATAAAACAACAAGAGATAATACACAGTTTATTAATTG
>QKWP01001383.1:9489-22896 GCA_003550325.1 Gigaspora rosea
TTTTTTTTTATTTTTTAATTTTTTTTACTTTATTTTTACACTTTACCACTAGCACTTTGCAAGAAATCCAATAACTTTCCAGCACTTTGCACAAGCCAACTCAGCCTTTCGACACTTTGCAAGAACACACAACACCTTTTTCTAGCAATTTCGAACATTCAAGAATACAAGTTTTCGCAAGTATTCGCAAGTTTTCGCAAGGTTTTGTTTATTTATTTTTTCGGTTCATGTTTTTTGTTTTTGTTTTTATTTTTATTAATTTATTTTATTCTGGCACTTTGTGAAAACCTTCAACGATTTCTGAATTGCAAAACACGAACTCGAAATGGAGATTTGAGGCTTTGTTTATTTTTTTATTTAGTTTGCTTACATTTTTGTTTTTTGTTTGTTTTCTTTTTTTTTATTTCAGAACTTTGCAAGAAAACCGCTTAACTTTTTCGGCACTTCAATTCTAACATTTCTGGCACTTTGCAGAAAGTCATAAATATGAACGAATATAATAAATACAAGCAATATGAGCGAAATATAAGTTTATTTTTTTCAGTTTTGTTTTTTTTTGTTATTTTTTTGTTTATTTTTTGTTTGTTTTTTTTACTTATTTTTTTAATTCTATTTTATTTTATTTATTCCTTACTTCTTTTAGGGGATCGCTAAAGCCTTGTACCCACATGACTTTTGAAATTTTAGTTATAATTAGGGTTAGGGTTAGTTTACCGTTAGAAGAGGGTATAAATATCGGTAAAATTGCTTTCTCTACATTTTTTATTAATGCACCAAAACGGGTTTAGACTATCGTTTTTATATTTTGCGGTTTTTTTGATTTTTGACTTCTTTGTGTAAACAAAATTTCATGATTCTGATTGGCTGATCTACATATAAAAAGTCACGTGTATACAAGGCTTTAGCGGACCCCTTCTTTTGGAACTTTGCAAGAAAACGACCTAACTTTTTGGAACTTTGCAAGAAGTAGCGAATATAAGCAAATATGAACAAATATAAGCAAATATAAGTGAATATAAGGAATATAATAGTTTATTTTTTTTTTATTTTTTTGGTTTTGTTTTTTTTTGAATTTATTTTTTTTGACATTTTTTTATAATAATTTATAATAAAATATGTAATATTTTAAAATATAAGAGTGTTGCTAACTTGCCCCCCTGGTGATGTAACTACCCTATAATTTACCAATTAGATCGCAGGATCTTGTATAACAAAATAAAGAAAATTTTAAGAAAATTTAGAAAAAAATCAAAAAATTATCAATATCGCAAAATTTTATTACAAAAACTAGCTTTGGGCTATTAAATAAAAGTTTTTGGCATCTATTTTGCATATAAATAATCAGTTCATTCTCTAACTTAATATACCTACCCTTACCCTAACCCTAATCTTTAAAGAATAATTTTTATATAAAAAACTTTTATAAAAATAAAGGGTGGTTAAAATTTATAACTTTAACCAGGTATTAAAATTAGTTAAATTCAAAATATAATAATAATAAATAAAAAAAATAAAATTTTATATTAAAAAATTGCGAAAACTTGCAAAAACCTGTAAAACGTTTAAAAATTTGCAAAAAGTATGATTATGTGAATATAATAATTATTAATTGATATCATATTTAATATATATCGATTAACTGGATATATATCGATTACTATCACTATCTATAGTAATTGACAGGGGTGATGAGTATCGATATATGGGAGTGAGTCAGTAGAAAAGGGACAAATTTTTTCTAAGTAAAAGTTTTCTTGACTTTAAGCTTAAATATCTTAACAACTATCTTAATAAATTTAATAAATTTTTTTTTTATTTTAATTCTATATAATTTCAAAATTAAAATAAAAATTTTTTGGCAAATTTAATTAAATAGTTGTTAAAATATTTTAATTTAAAAATTAAAAAAAATTTACTAAAAATAATTTGTCCCTTTTCTACTGACTCACCCCTATATATCTTACCGGTTAGTAATCGATATATATCTATATATAAAATTTGCTGATGTATAACGATTAATAGATCTTTAACGATTATATAGTGGTTTGACCCGGTATGAAAATTTCAACTTGGATCACCAGGTAAAAAAAAAAAAACAGAATTCAAAATTTCTTAAGCCCATTTGATTCATAAGCTGCTATAGATCATAAATATATATCCCATAAAATGTGTGAAAAAACTTAAAAAAAAGCCGTTTTGCTTAATTTTTGCCTATTTCCCTTTTATACCTCTTTTTTTTTCTTTCTTTTTTTTTCTTTTTTTCTCTTTCTTTCTTTTTTTTTTAATATTTTAAATACGTTTAAAATATTATAGAACTGAGAAAATCAAGCTGGATCAGTAAATCTTAACCTGAATCACATCAAGGACTTGTTTAACTAATATTTTCGAAATGTTTTGATAATTTTCGATGATTGTACTACAAGATCAGATTAGATCTTTGTTTATTTTTTTGTTTATATTTAGATCTTCTATCAATTTTATATTGTTTTTTCATTTTCCTTTTGTTTGGTTTCATTTTTTTAGTTTTATTTTGTTTTTTTATTTTTTATTTTATTTTTTTTATTTTTTAATTTTTTTTATTTTATTTCTACACTTTACCATTAGCACTTTGCCAGAAATTTAACAACTTTTCGATACTTCACGCGGGTTCGTATTATTTCGCTAACAATCACTTCACCGACATAACATTCTACCGACAAATACTCACCGACAAGTTCATTTTACCGACAGTTTGTTTCACCAAAGTTCATTTCACCGACAAGTTTTTTTTTCAAAAAGCACCCTAACTTTAGCCCTAATTCTATCTAAATCTACCCTGACTCTAACGACAATGACCAGAATTACTTTGTCGGTGAAATGAGCTTCGGTGAAATAAACTGTCGGTAAAATGAACGTGTCGGTGAATAATTGTCGGTGAAATGTTATGTCAGTAAAATGATTGTTGATTAATTGATTGCCACCCACTTCACGCAAGCCAACTCAGGCTTCCAACACAATTACTTTCACTAGCAATTTGTAAAATTCGAAAAACACCTCTTTAAAGAAATAAAGATTTAGTTAGTGCTTTATTTATTTTTTTGTTTAACATTTTTTGTTTTTTTTGTTTTTGTTTTTTGTTTTTTTTTTTATTTTTTTTATTTATTTATTTTATTCCCACACTTTGCGAGAACATGCTTCTTTAAAAAAATAATTTAGTTAGATGCAAGTTTTCGCAAGTTTTTGCAAGTTTTCGCAAGTTAACCTAGTACTTTACAAAAATACAACTTGGATTTAGCAATTTCTAAATTTGCAAGAACATGAACTCTTACTTTAGAGAAATAGAGATTTGGGGTTTTATTTATTTTTTTTATTAAATTGCTTACATATTTTGCTTTATTTTTTTTGGGTTCATTTTTTTTTGGATTTATTTTTTTGGCATTTTTTTTCATTTAGGAAGTAGCAAATATGAGCAAATATTAGCAAATATAAGCGAATGCAATAGTTAAAACAAAGAAGAGAAATAATAGCTAACTGCAGGGTAAGAAAAATAAGTGTATAGAAAAAATATTACTATTAGAGATGGGCAAAATGCAGCATTTTAAAAAATTTCATGCAAATGCGATATTTATGCAGCATACAAGCATTAATGCAACATGCATTTATACAAAAAATTTTTTATCTACTATATTTTTGCAAAATAACACACAGAGTATAATTTCATATTTTGGTCTTAATGTAAAATAAAAAACAATACTGCCAATTTTATGCATTTTTAGGTGCTATACATGTTTACTTAATGCATTAAGTTAGAATTAAAGAAAGTACAGTAAATCATATAATTTTCTAGAGGGTCCCCATCTATCACTTCCTATATATATATAGCCTAAATAGCCAATAATATTAAAGTAAAATCGATTTTTAGTTAATCACAGATAGTTGTTACATAGTAAAGTCTAAATTCTACTAAGTCAATCGATAAATATCAATTAAGTAAATTTGTTTGGAAGATCAAAATACATATACTCTAAAATTTTTATTAAAATTGAAGAATTTTTTATTATTTAATTTTTAATTTTTATGTTCGTCGAATGTATTTTTTTAAAAATTTTTAATTTTTCCGTCAAATGTAAAAATCAAAAGTCAATTAATAAAAAATTCTCCAATACTTATGAAAATTTTGTAGTAAGTGTATTTTGACCTGCTGAATAAGTTTACTTAAGCAATTTAATCGATTTGTTTAGGGCATGCCATTTATCATGTGATATTTTTTACTTAGTAGCCACTCCTATCCATGTATGGTATAATTACTTTATCTAATTCTGATTGATTAATTTAATATATAGACGTGATCACTACCTCTAACCATGTATCTATGGTAAAAATCATGTGATAAATGGCATGCCTCTTAGTAAAATTTAGACTTTACTATGTAGCAACTTTTGTTGATTGTGGGGTAGCTTATTTTCAGGTCAAAGATATTTTTAAGTTTTTTTTTAAATATTATAAAATTTGATTGGTCAATAGTTCTATTACTAGGGGGTCAGGACTTATGTAAGCCCTAATCACGTAATTAATTGCACTTCTCTAATTGTAAAAATTTTGTTAATTAGAAGAGTTTATAGAATTTTATCAATAAAATTCTATAAACTCTTATCAAAAATTTTACTAATTTATTCTAACTTAATGCACTAATTAAACATGTTCAGTGCCTAAAAATATATTTAATCAGCAAAATTATTTTTATTTTACTTGACATTTGGAGAAAATATGCTTAAATTTGACTTTTTTGATGGAGCACTAGCCTTAGATTAGTTTTTATCTTAAGTGCACTTTATATATTATTTGTCAAATAAAATTTTTTATGGGCAAAATGCAGCATTTTAAAAAATTTCATGCAGTATGCAGCTATGCAATCATGCGAAAGTGCCCATCTCTAATTACTATTTTTTTGGTTTTATTTTTTTTTGTTATTTTTTTTTATTTTAGGAAGTAGCGAATATAAGCAAATATTAGCGAATATGAGCGAATATTATAGTTAAAACAAAGAAGAAGAGAAATAATGGCTAATTGCAGATGAGAAGAATAAGTGTATAGAACTAGTAATATACAATGAAGTGTGAAAAAGTTCAAATTTTTTCAGTTTCATTTTTTTTATTATTTTTTTTCGAGTTTAGGTTTTTTTTGGTTTTATTTTTTTTTGGTATTTTTTTTATTTTTTCATAAAAAATGTATAATAATATATATAAAATATATAATATTAATTAAAAATATATAATTAATTAAAATATAATGTATAATAATAATAATAAATAAAAAAATATAAATTTTATATAAATTGTGAAACCTTGTGAAAACATGCAAACACATGCAAAAATTTGTAAAATGTTTAATAATAAGTATACAATACAATAGTATTGTTATTTGTGATTTTAATCTGATATCTATCGATTATCACTAATTATTACCGATTACTATCTTAATCGATAGTTCTCATCAGGGGGGATTTAATCAATTACTATCTAATAACCAATAAAAATCGATAGTAATCCCTATGCAAATTTTGAAGGTGATTGTTTTTTCTAGTAATATATAAGCTAACAACTGTTAAACCTTCATATTAATATTAATTTGAACCAATAATTGAAAATTATTGAACCAGTTGCTTGCACATTTGTAATTATTTAACCAATTTTCCAAATTCATTAACAATGTTCCTATCTATTAAGTGCTTTTTTTTTAAAAACAGAATCTAATGCTATTTGGTAAATTTTTCTATTAAGTGCTTTTTTTTTAAAAACAGAATCTAATGCTATTTGGTAAATTTTTTTTAATCAGGATACTAAAAGACTATCAATGCTATCATAATATAGCATATATTCGATTAGTTGTGCCAGTATTGTGCCCTTTTAAGTTGTAAATTATTTATAATTGTATTTTCTGTCCTAGCATTTTTATTTTTGGATGATAATAATAAAAAATATACACTCTATTATCAAATCATTATCAAGAAGCTCCTTAAATATTTGACTACTCATAGTAGAAAGCACTTCAATTCAGGTTTTGTAATGAATATATTTTTTATAATCCTCAGTTTCATGTTGTAATGATTTTTGATAGTCTCTATAAAAAAAATAAATTTTAAGTTAGGGGCATGCCATTTATCACATAATATTTTTTACTTAGTAGCTACCCCTATTCATATATCGTATGATTACTTTATCTAATTCTAATTGATCAATATAATATATAGATGTGATCACTATCTCTAACTATATATCTATGGTAAAAATTACGTAATAAATGGCATGCTCCTTAAAATAATAGTTAATTATATCCCAATAGATATTTTCCTGACTGGCCATTTGTTTAATATTATACGAAGTAATAATTTACTACTAATATATACTTACAACAAATAAAAATGCTAAATTTAACTCTATATGATGCTAGATAAATAGTCTGTTAGAAAAATGATTATCTCAACAATGAATATAAAACTAATATACAGTTTACCTTCGCTTTAAATCAGTAAGTATACAATCTAAGCTATCAGCAAAACTATAATTTAAACTTTGTATTTCTGATACCATTTGCATTGTAATTGTAAATTTATTTATTGCATATCTTGATTGTACTGTTTGTATTGAAGAATCACTACTCATCTTTCTAATGGTTCCAAACATCTCTCAAGCATATCTTGAAAGATTCTTTTGGTTGAATCATAGCATCTGGCCATTCACTAAGTATATATTCAATAATTCCAAGAAATCTATTAATTGATAAGATTAAATCAAACTGATACTAAGAAAAAAAGCATTAACTTAAATCCTTTTTTTCTTTATCTTCTCGAAGAAACCAGTATTTTATCTCTCTTAAAGTATTCAGATATGAATTTTTAAGAGAAGATATATAAGTTATATTCGACTATGTATAATATCTTGGTACATTTTTGTATACTTAATAAACAACTAAAAATATATTAGATTTTAAATTAAATGTAAGCATTATAATTAAAATTTGAAAAAATGATATACTATTTGAAACTATTGTAATTTTATATAGTAAAATAAAATATTATTTATAACCTGAATGCCTTGTGAAATATTCATTAATTCAAAAATTTTTGTTATTGCATTTTTGACATCTAGTGATAAAGCATATTTAACAAATTTTGCTCTAAGGAGTAAACTATATGTGTCATTTTGTTAGTTTAGTAGCTTTTGCTATTGTATATTTTATAGTATGATCATAAACATCTTGAAAATGTCTTTAGCTAATTTCACATTATCTCTTTTACACTTTTTTTTCACTATATTTCCCAAATGACTTTTTGATATATTTTTTCTTAACTTTTTAAAAACATGAATTGGATTATTTAAAAAAAACTATGTTTTATTAGTTACAGGATTTACTGCAAAATAATATGCCCAATGCTAACTTTCATTATATGCTGGACAAAAATTACTAAGCATTGATTTCTATATAATCATTTGAGCTTTAGTATTTTTAATCGCAACTTTTATATCTAAATATCCATTAACTAGAGTTCCAGTAAGTATTTTACCAGAATACCATTCATTGTCAACCATGTTCTGAACTTCACACAGATTATTTATATTCCAAATAGATTTTGCTAGCATCGGAGACTATAAAACAGATTATGTTATATTATAACAAGATTGTTTACTACTAGAGAGCTCAACTAAAAATTTAGTATGTTTTGAATTAAAAGTAATTATTGTAAAAGGTTTGTAACTTTTTTTTCTAGTTTATTTGATAGCTAAACTTCTACTTTATCACCTATTTTTTAGGCTGTTGCAAACCAATTAAAACTTTAATATGTTTTCTATTTTCGCTTGCACTATCACATCAGGAACAGTGATTTTTTGTATTTTATATAATACCACAGAATTCATATAATTATGCTTATATCATACATTAGCAAATTTATAATAGCGTAATCTTACGTAAGATCTTATGTACCGTAATATAAGTAAAATATTACGTAATATATTTCAAAATATTTTGAAATATCAAATTTTCGAAATATTACGAAAGTAATTTCGAAATATTTCGAAATATGTTACGAAATATTTCGAACCCTTTCAAAATATTTTAGAACTAGGAAACCAAGCTGGATCAGTAGATCTGTAACCTGGATCGCGCATTAGACTGAGTTTTCAAAATAGTTCGAAATAGTTTAATTAGTAATCCAGATATGAATCAGAATTTCTTATAGTAAAATTTACTATTGTCTAAAAAATCTGTATTTCCAAAAAAATAATAAGAAAATGTATAATTACAAAGATTAAAATACTTGTAGTTTATAATCTATTAACTTAATTTTAATAGATTAATTAAAATTATAAGTAAAATTTCTCTCTTTATACTTTTGTAAAATAAAAAATAAGATTTATTTAGTAAAAAAATTATTTTACCTTGTTGGAAATGCAGATTTGATAAAAAGTAAAAGATATAGTAAACATAGCACAATAAATTATTGAAATTTGTTCTGTTTCATATCCGAATTACCAATTAATGATATTCAAATTCTGTACTACAAGATCAAATTAAATCTTTTGTTTATAATTAAATTTTCTATTTTGTTTTTTTCCACTTTTTTGTTTTTTATTTTGTTTTCGTTCGTTTTTTTGTTTTCGTTTGTTTTTTTTCCATTTTTTTTTATTTATTTATTTTTTAATTTTTTTATTATTTTGGCACTTTACAAGAAAAAAACACCCAACTTTTCAAAACCTTGCGCATACCAACTACGACTTCTGACACTTTTAAGAACACACCCCAGCAATTTCTAAACTTTCAAGAACGCTTTTTTAGAGAAATGGGTGCAAGTTTATGCAAGTTTTTACAAGTTTTTGCTAGTTCTTTCAAGGTTTCGCTTCATTTATTTTTTTGTTTCGTGTTTTTTGTTTTTGTTTTTTAGTTTATTTTTAAAATTTTTTTATTAATTTATTTTATTTCGGCACTTTGCGAGAAAAACTTACAACTTTTCGAAACCTTGCACATGCCAACTACGACTTTTGACACTTTCAAAAACACATACTAGCAATTTTTAAATTTTTATGAATGCTTCTTTAGAGAAATGAGCACAAGTTTTCACAAGTTTTCACAAGTTTTTGAAGTTTTTGCAAGTTCTTGTGGGGTTTCGTTTCATTTATTTTTTCGTTTCGTGTTTTTTGTTTTTGTTTTTTTGGTTTATTTTTAAAATTTTTTTATTAATTTATTTTATTTTGGCACTTTGCAAGAAAACAAACTTTTTGAACTATTGCGCATACCAACTACGACTTCCAACACTTTCAAGAACACACCTTTAGCAATTTCTAAATTTTCAAGTACGCTTCTTTAAAGAAATGTGCACAAGTTTTTGCAAGTTTTTGCTCATTTTTGCAAGTTTTTGCAAGTTCTTGCAAGGTTTTGCTTTATTTTTTTTGTTTTGTGTTTTTTGTTTTTGTTTTTTGGTTTATTTTTAAATTTTTTTATTAATTTATTTTATTTCGGCACTTTGTGGAAAAAACAACAACTTTTCGAAACCTTGTACATTCTAACGACAACTTCCGATACTTTCAAGAACACATCCCCAGCAATTTCTAAATTTTCAAAAACACTTTTTTAGAGAAATAGGCGCAAGTTTTTGCAAGTTTTTACAAGTTTTTGCAAGTTCTTGCAAGGTTTCGTTTTATTTTTTTTTTGTTTTGTGTTTTTTGTTTTTGTTTTTTTGGGTTATTTTTAAATTTTTTTTTATTTATTTTATTTCGGCACTTTGCGAGAAAAACAACAACTTTTCGAAGCCTTGCGCATTCCAATGACGACTTCCGACACTTTCAAAAACAATAGAAAACAAAAAAGTGAAGATAATAGCTAACTGTAGGGTGAGTGAAAATAAGTATATAGGGCTAGTTTTTTGTATATAGTAATAGAATTAGATGCGACAAAGGCGAAAATAGTTTAAAATATTTGTAATAATGTAAAAATAATACGTAATATATAATAAAGTATGTAATATTAATTAAAAATGTATATTTAATAAGGGACAATAAATTTGTCGCACCCGCGACATGTCACACTCCCTGCTTTGACCAATCAAATCGCACGATTTTATAGGCAAAAAATTTTATTTTTTAAAAATTTAAAATTTTACTTAATTAAGTATAAAAAATATATATAATAGCATGTTATATAATGTAAAATTTTATTCTGAACAACTTTTTTTAAGTCATAAAGATAGGTTGTCTTAGTAAAAAAACGTTTTATAAAAAAAATCAAAAATTTCCAAAGTTAGCACATATAAAATTTTTTTTTACTAAAATAATCTACTGTTTTAATTTAGAAAAAGTTGTTTAGCGTAAAATTTTACATGTAATACTTGTGACAGATTAAAATGAAATCGGATTAAAATGAAAATTTTCTATTTTTTAAGCAAAATTTTAAAATTTTTTAGTGGACATTTTTTGGGGGTTTTTTTAGCATTAGGGCTAGAGTTTAGGGTTAAGGTTATTAATAAATGAGTATATGTGGGTTTTATAAGCTTTAAAAGTGAGCAAGAAAGGTCCACAGTTTCATTTTAATCTAATTTCATTTTAATCTGCGACAATACTTAAACATAAATATAGATTATAATAGTAAAAAAAAAGTTTTATATGTGCTAATGATCAAAATTTTTGATTTTTCTTATAAAACGTTATTTTTTTACTAAGACAATCTATCTTTATGACTTAGAAAAAGTTGTTCAGAATAAAATTTTACATTGTATGCTTTGATATCACTTATTTATTTTTACATTTTACTAGTAAAATTTTTAATTTTTAAAACATAAAATTTTTTGTCTACAAAATCATGCGATTTGATTGGTCGGAATCAGGGTGTGCAACATGTCACAGGTGCGACAAATTTCTATTCCCATTTAATAAATATAAAATATAATATATAATAATAAATAAAAAAATAAAAATTTTATATTAAATTGCAAAACTGTGCGAAATATTGCGAAAACTTGTAAAAAAACACAATTATGTGAATATGTATATCATTTATTTATTTTTTAAAAATTTTTGAAAATTTGCAAAAATTTGCAAAATATTGCGAAACAATGCGAAAATATCAAAATATTACCTCCTGCGTGCATTAGTTTATTGATCTGCATGAGTACGCGACCCCTGTAGGGGAGGGTAATTTGTATTGTTTTAGTTTATTTCGCAATATTTCGCAATATATTTTGAAATATTTTGAAATAATAACCGTAATATTACCGTAATATAACGTAATATATTACGTAATATACTACATCGATCATAAGATTTTTGTAATATTATGGGCCGTAATATCTTACATAAGATTATGTATATATAATTCACTGATGTATAATTTAGTGTTTATCATCGCAGAATTGTACATAATGTGGCAAATTTATAAGAATTGCTAAATAATTTGGCAATTTATTGGCAAGTTGATAGATAAAGTCTGCAGATCCAGTATCTACCGACGTAGAATTTAAATGAACTCAAATTACGAGCAAGGTCATGAAAAAATTTGTCAAAACAAAACTGGAAAATTCTGAAAATTTATGTCACAAAATCACATATAAATTTGGTAATCACGCTACAGAATCGTACATAATTGGTCAAGTTATCACAAATCATGCATAATTTGGCAAATATAGTTCATATTACATCATATACTTTAAATTTTGTCACTACATAATTTTGGTTTTGTTACTGCAGAAAATCACTGTTCCTGCATCACACACAGATCCAAGAGTATGAATTTTTTATATATTCGAGTTTGGTTATCAAAGAAAAAAATAGTATTAAGAGTATGAACACTTATTGTCTCAATTGCAAAGTAGACAATCAGAAAGTTAAAATGGTAGATTATTAAATGGCATACTATTTGGTGCATCTGAGTTGCTAAAGTATATTTACGATTTTTTTTATAGTTTTAAATATTGTGAAAATATTGCTCACCAAATGCTTCAATTTCTGTACTTTTGTTATCGAAATCAATATATCCAACATATTTGTTATCACTTAGCTCCATAAAAGTTCTACAATAAATAAAAGAAATTATTATAATTATTATTATTATTATTATTAAATATTTTCGCTATTCAAACCTTTTTGTATTTTAAATAAATTATGAAATAAAAATCCTAATCATGTATATCTCCACATATTGTTTGCATTTATATTGGTTGTGATCCGCTCCACTACCTTGTTTTGCCAACCCATATGTTAATTAGTTTTATTTATATATAGTCGCCTCTCTCTAATCCGAACCTCTCTAAACCAAACACTATTAAACTCTCTTTAAACTGAACAATATCTTCTAGAACATTTGTAAATTTTATTATAAAGTTTGGATAAGCCATATATAACTTTTTGAAAACTGAACTTTTTTAATTAGTAGTCCGCAGTTAAAGGGAACAAATTTCATAGTAAAAATCGGCGGGCATGTGACTATTACCTTATATAGTAAGTGGAACGTCGTGTGCTTCAATTCATAAGAAAAACTCTATAGTAAACAATTGAAAAATACTCGTATCTTATGATCTATCAACCCGATTTTTGATGATTTTACTACCATTAGAATCACAAGAATTTGCTATACAACTTTCAATTAAGCAATAAGAAAGAGTTACTTAATAAAAAAATTACTTTTATATGTAAGCAAGCCCCATTCGCACACTATAGAAATTTACTATTAAATTCCGCCGTGATTTATTATAAAATGTCGATCATTTTATACCCTTTATCTGCGATCTTCCACTTAAATTTTTTCATAGTAAAAAAAAGCAGTCCCGGCAGTTCGGATTAGAGAGTGTTAACTGTAGTGTTTAAGAGTTGATAATAAAGGTATTCGAATAATAGATTTCATAGCTTTATAGGCAGCAAACCCTCTATTATAAACTAGTATTGCTTATCGAATAAACTATTTAGTATTTTTTTTGTAAAATAAACATTTACTAATAACTACTTCTTTTTGCTTATATAGGATGATATTGTACTCCATTTGTCTTTTTACTCTGTATATGAATTAGTTCTTTTAAAATAATATTTGGTATATATTATCATATTTTTTGGTCTTGACTTCTTTAATTACATTATAAACAATATTAGTTAGGGAGCTTTCAGAAATCAGCTGATTTTTGTTTACTATGAGCCTACCCCACCTACCCACACCTGATACCCAATTAGCCAATCAGATTTTACAATTATTAAAAAGTTAAATATAACATTTAATAGTAAATAAATTTTGATCTACTGAACCAAATTTGATGATTCAACTACCAAAATGATCCTCTCAATGAGAGGATTCTAGCAAGCCCAAAATTGTTAAAATTCAATCACAGGATCCTGTGATCGAAATAGATTTGTGTTACTATAAAAGTTCTATAATTTATTAAATAATTATAAC
>QKWP01001383.1:26424-53364 GCA_003550325.1 Gigaspora rosea
TTAAAACAAAGAAGAAAAGAAATAATAGCTAACTGCAGGGTGAAAAAATAAGTATATAGAGCTAGCATTATGCAACGAAGTGCAAAAAGGTTCAAAATATTACTATTTTTTTCGTTTTTGTTTTTTTTCATTATTTTTTTTTGTTTTTATGTTTTTTGTTATTTTTTTTATTTTTTCGTAAAAAATGTATAATAATATATAATAAAATATATAATATTGATTAAAAATATATGTTTAATTAAAATATAATGTATAATAATAATAAATAAAAATAAATAAAAAAATATAAAATTTTATATTAAATTGTGAAACCTTGTGAAAACATGCGAAAATATGCGAAAATCTGTAAAATGTTTAAAAATAAGTATACAGTATAATAGTATTGTTATTCGTGATTTTTGTACTTGTTATTGGTTAGGTTGTGAATGATAACTGATTTATCGCTAGGTTACTATATAAATTACGTGGCTTTGCTACGTCATTTATATTGTTCCCTACGAATAATCAGTTTTCATTACAACTTAATTGATAACATTTTTATCCGTAAGGTCCGACGTAAGCACTATCGTTTTTCGTATATATTATTCGATCTTTCTAATTATTAGACTCACCTTTACTCTTTTTTACGTTCGCTTACTTTTTCACTTTCACTCATCATTTTTTTCATTTAACTTTTTTACTGTTTTTCCTTCGTTAAATCTTTTTTACCTAACATGAATTTTGAGTTTCACAACATCCTACGCAAAAATAAATAAAATCAAAAAATTGAGTTATCACATGATTAGAAAGTGATCAAATAACATATACAAAAAACGTCTAGTGCGCACATAGGACCTGTCAGATAAAATCTGATATTTATCGATTATTACCGATTATTATCGATTACTATCTTAATAGTTAGTCCTCGTTATGGGGAATTTAAATCGATTACTATCCAATAATAATAAAAATTGATAGTAATCCCTATGCAAATTTTGGTGATGTACCTTTTCTATAATCATATCATAGTAAAACCTTTTATAATCACACCAAAATCTGCAACTATTTTACTAATAAAATTATAAAAAATTACCTTTTTATAAGCACATCATAATAAAAATCTTTATACAATCATACAGTTTGCATGATATGGGCTGTAAGAGAAAGACAGTATAATAAATACTTTTTGTGTATTTTGTACAGGTTCAGTTAGAATTTCTCTAGATATATATTGTTTTAACAGGTTAAGCACTATCAGCATGTTATTTCTTAATTTTATACAATATATTGTGTAATGTTTTACAATTTACACATATATTTTAGTTATATTTCCATTTGGCACAAAAAAAGTACAATCAACTCTACAGTAGGCTTCAGTTTTAGACCTTTTATTTTTAAGAGTTGCAATAATCTCATAGTTATTTTGGGGTTCCAAATATCTAGAATATATATCATCACCTTATAGGTGAACTACTTTTTCAAATTCTACATATATTATAAGTGATACTATTAAAAATTATTAATTCAAAAATTTATTATTATAAATACCTCTAGTATATTATCCTAATTGAAAGAATATCTGTAATAGTTGAGATTTTGTTACTAATATGACTGCTTTTTAAAATTACGTCTTTAACTTCAAATCCATTTATAAAAATAAAATATCTTATAGGATCTCTGCTTCTATGAAAAGCTTTCTCAAAACAAAGTTCTTTTCATATATTTTGTTGATTAGAAAAAATAAGCTACAAAGATCCATTATTACTTTCTATTAAATTTATATTGCAAATTCTATATTACACAGTTCGGGCCAGCATAAGATATCCAATTTTTTTTAAAAGCACCAAATTTTAAGATTTATACTCAAATCTGATTGGTATTTTTTGCATATCAAAAATTCTGATTGGTTAAAAATCTATAAAAACAATTTTTTTATATATTAAATGCCAAATTTTTGATTACTATTAACTTTAAACTCAAATAACTTTTTAAATTTATAATAAAAATAAAAATCTATTTTACAGAATTGTAGTTTAGACTAAAAGCAACAAATTTGTAAAACAGATTTTTTTTAAAGTCATCTGTTTGTAAATTATAAGCAATTTTGTATTTATATATAAAAAGTGGATTTCTTATACTAGCCGGAACTGTATATATCATTGTTGTTAAAGTAGTTTTGATAGTAAGTAATGTAATTATCTCAGTACTCTTAAAATAATATACATAATTTTTTTTCCTTAATTATTTAGCTAATTACAACTAGGATTTAAAAGAATAGTTGCTAATAAAGATTTTTTGCCTTTAAAAAACTGTTTATTACTAAGTGCTTTTATCCAAGCAGAAAAAGAAAAAAATCAATTTTGTGTAATTATATCATAAACATAGATATGATTTTCTGACTTTTCATATAAAATGTGTCCTTTTGCAATTTTTTTTGTATTAGAAAAAACTATACACTTTGACCATTAAGGTTAGGACAAAGTTAATAAAGTTCTTGTAATGGTTCAAAATCTTGATATTTTAAATGTTTTGTTATTTTTTCTTTTGATTTTAAATTTTTCTAAAAATTATTATAAATAAATTATTGTTATTGCTAATAACATTATTGAAGTTTATACAAAGTTAATTTTTTGGGCTTTATAATATAAACTTTAAATTAAACTTAGTAAATGATTTTTTAAATCTATATATAGTTAACTCTTTCCAAGTGCAATTTGTCAGGATTTTAGAGAACCAAATTAAGAAAAATTGCAATTATAAAGATCAAGTATACAGAATTTAATGTTGTATTTAAAGAAAATTTGTACTTATATAAAGCTTGTATTTAAAAAGAGCTAGCTGTATAAGAATTATAAAAAAAATCTTGATTATTAAAACAAATACATTTTTTTAAATTTAATTAAATCAGATTATGAAAACCAATTAATTAATTTTGTATGATTTAAATTTTTTGCTTTTTACTTTATATTTTTTCGTTTTGTCACTTCTTTATAATATAAATAATTATTAAATAATTATGATTCAGTTTTTGAAGACAAAAAAAAACAGTTCTAATACTTTTATATAACTAGCTACAAGCTTTTATCTATTTCAAGTTTTGTAAAAAAAAAAATTTATACTAAAAAACTTGATCATATTAAAAATTTAATAAAACTTTTGATAACTGCTAAAACATCTAAATTTATATATTATATCGATACATATATATTAAATAAAATTAAAGTTTAGGTTTAGGCCGCAGATAAATATTTAGGTTTACTTACTGTAGATATATAGGGGTGAGTCAGTAGAAAAGGGACAAATTTATCTAATAAATTTGTCCCTTTTCTACTGACTCACCCCCATATGTCTGAGTATTTATTCTTAACATTAAATTTAAAAAAAAATAAAATTTCTTCCAGTATTGTTTATTAAATTTAATAAAGATAAAAGCAAAGTCTCACCTTAATATTTAAAAAAATAAAATTAAGGTTTTAATTTCAGATTATCTTATTACCAGATTTAGGTTATATCAAGTTCTTTAAAACTAAATTTGGCAAATATTACAAATTTTTAAAATATATATATTTTTAGTTTTTAACTTAATATATATATATAGTGACGATTATAAAATTACTATTAAACTTGTGTAATATTGAGTTGCACCCCCTATTAATTAATATTCCCTAGGTACAGTTAGATCAGCTGGTTATGTAACCTGAAGTTCTTGCTATATTTAATTACTCAATTTTGAGTGATGGATCTCTCAAAAGTGGCCATAATAATATAAAACCCTACTGTAATTATCCAATAAGAATACAAAAAAACTTAATATAATTTTAAAATTAATTAATAATATTTAAAGTTTTGTTAATAAATTCAAATTTTGTTATATTTTTTTATATATAAATGCCAAAATTTTTGAATCATATATAAATTTAAATTAATATAATAGCTTAAAAATAAAAGATATTTAAAAAATTTATTAATAGTTTAATAATTTAAACAATAAGCTATTAAATTATTAAATTTCTTTTTTAAATATCTTTTGTTTTTAAAGAGTTATAACAATTTAAAAATTTTTATAATTAAAAGGTGATGGCTTTAGATAAATTCCAGTGTAGTAACTTTTTTTAAAAATATTTACTATATAATTTACTATAGTAATTTATATATACACATATATAGTAAAAAAATTAAATGTCAAAATTTAAAGCTTAATTTTATCACAACCAGTAATTTAGTTTTGTTTAAATTTTAATTACATCTTTATTATATGCACATCAATGCACTTGCATAGTATAAGCTCATACAACTGCATATTGTTTGTAAATCAGTTAAAATATCTTTTTTTAAAAAAAAATTTTTTATTTTTTTTTTAAATACAGTGAATTGTACATGCTTAATTATTAAAATAAAACAATGTTAAACCAATAAAAATTATATAATAAGTTAGATTAAATCTATTTTATTTGATATTAAAAAAGTTTTAATAATTAATCAAAAATATAAAATCTTATGCTTAAAGTCAAAATTATGAATTTTTTTGAAGTACAAACCTTTCTGCACCAGACCAAATTAACGACTATAATACAAACCAACTATCTAATACTAGCATAATAACAACAATAATGAATGCAACAGAATACAAGACTCTTTTAACAATAATAACGATAAATACTAACAACAAAGTTATTTAGCATCTCTAATAATATCAGCACCAATAATTACTATTTTACAAAAGGTAATAACAAAATACTATACTAATGAAGACAATATCAAAAATAACAAATCGTGAAAAATTATAACATCTAAAAAAAAAATATTAGTAATACAGTACACTCAACAACTAAAACAAACTGAATAAAATTATATTTTTCAAAAAAGAGTCAAAGATGTTTTAAAAAAAAGAAAAAAGCATTAATAATATGCTCAAAACCAAAAAGCAAGAACAATAAGCAGATAAATTATATGTCCTAGTAATAATCATACATTCCGAATTCCTAAAAAACTCACAAACATCCTAGGAAAAAAAAAAGTGTTAGTAATGTATTTAAAACCAAAAAACAAGAACAATAAGTGGATATTCCAGTAATTCCAAATCCAAAAATACCTTTTTGGAAGCACTAATCTATTTAACCAACAAGTTTGTCAACATACCTTTAACTCAAGCATAATAACATGTCAACAATAAAACCAAGTGCATACTTGAAACGGCTTTACTAGCAATAAGCAGCATTATCTAGTAGCGATGTCTAAACAGAAATACTCAAATTACTTCAGTACTAACAACAAAGCTAAAATAACAGGACCTAATCTAAGGGGCATGCCATTTATTATGTAATTTTACTATAGATATATAGTCAAAGATAGTGATCATGTCTCAGGGATGATGATTTTCTGCAGTGACTAAACTCAAATTCTGCAGTGATTAAATTTAATTTCTGCAATTATCTGCAAAATAAAATTTCTGCAATAAAAACCCTGTTTTTGCACTAAAAATTTGAATATTCTGAAGCTTTCCAATGACCATGCTCGTATTTTGTGTTAATTGATTGTCTATCTTTCTAAAACTCTCTACCAAAACTCACAATTTGATTAGATCCTGGTCAAATTTTAGATCAATTCTGCAATTATCCGTGATAAAATCCAATTTCTGCAAAAATTGGGCAAATTCTGCAAATTTTGCGGCATTTTGCATTTTGCAGAAAATCATCGTCCCTGGGTAAACTTTACCCTTGGAAAAAACTATCTTAGCCTAGTCTCGAACAGTAAGCTGCTCAGAGTAGCAGATGTGTATTAATCCAATATGCTATATTAGAATGAATATAGGGTTTTTAAATAAATATTTTAAAGCCACATATAAGTAGATTTTAATATTTTATAATATTTTTGAATGAGATTATTTTAAATTTGTTTTATGTTGATTGGTCGATTTATTTAGTAATAAAAGTGCTATAGTATTTACTTTTATAAAGTTACTGCTTTTTTTCATTAATATTGTAGTCTAAAAATTTGTATTTACACTTAATAAGACCTTAAATTCAAAAATCCTAGAATAGTTTTTGAATAGTTCCCAATATGCAAAACTTTTACTAGGTTATAACAGTTTTTTAGTATAATAGTTAAAGAGCTATTTATTTTTATGAAGTTATCATTAATTTTATTGTCTAAAAATTTGTATTTATACTTAATAAGATTTTAAATTCAAAAATCCTGAAAGAGTTTTTTAAAATACCAAAATGGGTAGAACTTTTACTAGTAACAACACAAGAGATTTGTTTATTAGTATAATTGCTAAAGTGTTATAAAGCTTTCATCTTTTATTTTTTGTATTTTGGTTTGAAAATTTGTACTTAAGCACAGCAAGATCTTAATTTTCAAACCCTATTTTAAGATTTAATAATCAAAACTTTACTAGTATAACATTAAAAGTTACCAGAAATGTAGAACACTGCAATATATGGCTGGAATGTATTAAGATAGCTAAGATTGTACTGTATAGAATTATTAGATATACAGATATATATGTTTGGAATAAATATGAACGAAGTTGTATAATTTAGACGCTTTTTATAATATTATTTATGTATTGATTCTATTTTTAGATATCATGAACACAAGATCATGTGATCTGATTGATTGTTTATATTAATCTGCAATATAGCAACCTGCAAACAATATTCTTTAAATATCATCAAAATCAAATAATAAAAATAAAAACAATAAACTACTCAACAAATAGCTGAGAGTTGTTTAAAGTTATTCGAGATTAAACATTTTTTATTAGTTTGGTTGTATCCAAATTTGAATGCCTGAGTTGCATCCTTGGGTACACTTTTTTATTTTACTACACTTTTTTTTTTTTTAGTTGTTTTAGGACAGAAGACTAGGTTGTGTTCAAATTTTGTTTAGGGCAAGCGCCTTGCTATGTTCTCATCATAAATTTGCTAAAAGTGCTAGGATACCTGAGATTGGCCTCTCTTTTATTTTACACTTTTTTTTTTATTAGTTGTTTTGGAACACAGAAGGCTAGATCGCGTCCCGAATTTGGTCTAGTTGAGTCTAGGGCAAGCGTCTTGCTATGCTCCCATCACAAATTTGCTGAAAGTACTAGGTTGTGTTTGAATGCCTGAGTTGCGTTCTTGGGTGCACTTTTTCAGCCTCTTTTTTATTTTACTACATACTTTTTTTTTTTATTAATTGTTTTGGGACACAGAAGGCTAGGTCGCATCCCGAATTTGGTCTAGTTGAGTCTAGGACAAGCGCCTTGCTGTGCTCTCATCACAAATTTGCTGAAAGTTAAATGCCTGAGCTGCATCCTTGGGTGCACTTTTCTGTCTTCCTTTTATTTTACTACACTTTTTTTCTTTATTTTACTACTTTTTTTTTCTTTAGTTTACTATACTTTTTTTTCTTTATTTTACTACACTTTTTTTTTTTTATTTTACTACATTTTTTTTTATTTTTACTACACTTTTTTTTTCTTTTATTAGTTGTTTTGGGACACAAAAGGCTAGGTCGCGTCCCAAATTTGGTTTAGTTGAGTCTAGGGCAAGCGCTTTGCTGTGCTCTTATCACAAATTTGCTTAAAGTACTAGGTGTGTCCAAATGTTTGAGTTGCATCTTTGGTGCACTTTTTCAGGCTCCCTTTTATTTTACTACACTCTTTTTTTTCTTTATTAGTTGTTTTGGAACATAGGTTGCATCCTGAATTTGGTCTAGTTGAGTTTAGAGAAAGCACCTTGCTGTGCTCTCATCACAAATTTGCTGAAAGTTGAATGCCTGAGCTGCATCTTTGGGTATACTTTTTTTTTTCTTTATTTTACTACACTTTTTTTTTTTTTTTATTTTACTACACTTTTTTTCCTATATTAGTACACATTTGTTTGATTTCATCCAAATTTTTATGGCCTCTTCCTTTTTTTTCTATATTTAGAGGTAACTTGATCTTTGATTGCGTCCAAAGATTAATAGCATTTCATTTTTATTACTATTCATTTAAAGGTCTGCAAGTTCCAAAAAAATAAGAAGTTTTGGAAAAATAGCTCGACAATTATAGATTCAAGTATAATTGTATTAAAAAGAATTTTTTTTAATGCAAAGCTTTATACGATTCAGGATTTTTTTGTTCTTTTGGATTTATATTATTCATATTTTGTCCAGAAACAATATCGATTGCAAATATCAAGTCTATTCAGATAATTTATTCAATGACAGGTTGGTCGTTATTTATAAAATAATTTTCAGAATAGCTTTTTAATTTTATTTTTATAAAAAATTAAGGTTAAATGTGCAGAGTTTAAACATTCACCAGATTTTGGAAACTTCTAATTACAATATTAAAAATAGGGTTCCTCAAATTCAAATCAAATCAAATAATGGATTAATTTGAATTTGATCAAATCAAATTGACCCTGATTTGAATTTGATTTAATTCAAATATTTGAATTTGAATTTGATTTGAATTTGAATTTTTAATAGTAATTTTCAAATCAAATCAAATATTTGTCAAATCAAATCAAATTTGGCTATATTTGAATTTGATCAAATCAAATATAGTCAAATTTGAATTTGAATTTGATCAAATATTTGATTCAAATATTTGAAGCTCAAATCAAATTGCAGAACCCTAGTTAAAAACTGCAGAAGTCAGAAAAAATAGTCATAGATGCGGACAATAACCTGTTTTATGTATCTGAACAAGAAAAAGATTTGAACAATGCAACTACTAACTGGAGCGATGATGATCAAAGTTCGAATTGTCATTAATGCTTTGTCTTCTTATATTTAGGATGTATTAAATGAACGTCGAACCATAAAAAGGTAAACCGATTGTGAATGGTAAAATCTATGAGAACATAAAAATTTATATATATATATATATATACTAGGAATCGGGAACCAATGTGAGTACGAAGCGTAAAATTAAAAATAAAATTTGATTATCCAATTAAATCACTTAATTAATTCTTAAACTTCTATTGTTTACAAATTTTTTAAAACTTTGATCGATGATGACTTGGCACCCGCATGACCAAATTCGATGAAAATTCTTTTTTTGAATTCTGCAGTTCTGTAGAATTCAAATAAAAAAATTTTTATTGAATTTGGTTATGTGGGTGCCAAGTTATCTTCGATCAAACTGTATTGGAGTTTTTGGTGCAGTTTCTATGTTTAAAATTCTCTAAAACTTTAATCGAAGATAACTTGGCACCCACTTGACCAAATTCAAAGAAAATTTTTTTATTCGAATTCTACAGTTCTGTAGCATTCGAATAAAAAAATTTTTATCAAATTTGGTCAAGTGCATGCCAAGTTATTTATCTTCAATCAAAGCTGCATTAAATTTTTAGTATAGTTTTTATGTAATAGCCCTGTCGTCAGTTGGCAAAATTTGTGCAGAGTAACTTCCCGATTACATGTGGAACTATTCAACAAGATACTATAATAATTTTCAATTTCTTTAATTTATTACATATTCACAATTATCGAATTTTTTTACAGAAAAAAAAAAAACAACAAACTCTAACAACCCAACTACTAATACTATCATGTACTACAACTGCCAAGACCAACTGCCTAAATACGACATATCGATATATTGATAACAAGATCCAAGAACTACAACTACTATTAATTCCAAGACTTAATATAATATATTGATATATTGAATACAAGCCCCAAAAACGACAATACCGAAGGTTCAAATAACGACAATGTTGAAGATCGAAAACTACAAACGAAGGTCAAACAACACCAAAACGACATACAAAGCAAAATCAAGAAAATAAAAGAATTAGTTTTAAAAAAAAAAAAAAATGAAGCAAATNAGTTTTAAAAAAAAAAAAAAATGAAGCAAATACCAAAACAAATGACCTAGAAAAAAAATTAGTTCAAAACCTCCATTAAATAGCAAAGCCTAAAATCACCAATGAAAACCCGAACTTCTTTACAAGTGACAGTACAGAAAGGGCAAAAGTTTGAAATTATTAACACCACAGAAACGATGAAAGTCTATAATCTTCATGGTCTATAAAGCCAGAAACCTTGTATTCTATAAATGATAGTAAAAAACCCAGTATCTCCATAATAACAGCACCAAAATGACAAAAATAATAATGTACAACTATCTAAGCCCACAAAAATTATTAGTTCAATATAAAAAAGAAAAAAAAGCACAAACGAAACCACTTATCTCACAATATTCGGTGTTTTACAAGACTTGTTCCAATTTCTTACCCAATTTATAGCGACGCAAACCTACAAAAGAAATAAATATTTTAAGTAAAATACAACAACAAAAAAAAAACAAACAAGCAATTCAAAAAAAAAACTTAGCTTGCATAACCCGGTTCAAGAAAGCAAAAAAACAAAAAGAAACCTATTTATAAGTTTTCGATTTTAGCTAGCATAGCGGAAGTTCGTTTTGATTGGCTGTTATTAGGATAAATATGATTGGTAACGATCTTTTTTTATATAGTCAATTGTAATTTTTAAAGTACTTTTAATAGTAAAAATCGTCGTGTCATATGAAACTTTTTTTTTGTAATACAAAACGTAACAACCAACTTTAGTCGTTGGTAGTTTACCTTCAAACTTATTGTTTTTTAATCTGAGAATGCAATAAGATGCAGTAGTTCCAAAAACTAGATGAGATGTGAATATTTTGAAAGGTCGGAAGGTGGTTCGGAGGTCTAAACAATTGGTGAGTTGAAATTGAATGACTCTGCCTCAACTAGTTTGTTTGTGTTTTTTTATGAAAAGTATAATTTTGAACTATTATTCTAAACCACATTTTAATATTTTTGATTATAATTTATTTAGTACAAGTATAGTTGTGAATATGATGTTTATAACACAATAAGTGATAGTAATAGTAGCATTAGGAATGGTCGCGTATGCGTTATTTAGTAGATGTTTATATATATTTATTGTGAAAAAAATAACAAAACTCTTGTAAAATCCAAATTAAAGTTGTTAATACAAAACTGAATTAGTATATTGTAAATTTATAATATGTCTTTAGAGTGTATTGAAGATCAGGTGTAATGTGCTAAGGGGGACCGTTAAAGCCAGGTACCTTTATATGTTTTTGACTAATTTTTTAAAAGTTCAAGAGTTATAAAAATTTTTGTCTGGTACTCTATCCGGGGTATGATCAACATTTTTTCCGGGTATCTTAACAACCAATCAAAACGAACTTCTGCTATGCTATTCTAGCAACAAAAAAAAGTTAGTTCAAGTTCAAAGAAAAAAAAGCAACTAAAAAAATTACTTATCTCATGAAATCCTGACAAATTTCTAGCATAGCAGATGTTCATTTTGATTGGCTAAAATTAAACTAAATATGATTGGTGACGATCTTTTTTTTTATACAGTCAACTGTTTAAAGTACTTTTATAAGTAAAAATCGGCATGTCATATGAGAAAATTTTTTTTGTAATACGTAATGTAGAAATCAACTTGAGTCATTAGTATTTTACCGTGGGTTTTACTGTTTTTTAACTTGGGATACAGTGGGATACAGAAGTTTCAAGATCTAGATGAGAAGCAAAGATTTTAAAAGGTCGGAAGGTAGTTCAGCGACCTAAGCAATTGGTGAGTGAAGTTGCAAGATTTTATTTCCATAGTTTTGCTTGCCTAATAAAAAATATTATTTCGAACTACATTCTAAACTGTACTTTAATTTTTTTTGTTATATTTATTTAGGTTATAAGTATAGTTTATAAATACAGTACAACGTCTATAGTAGTAGTGGTTAGAAATGTTCGCGTATCTTGAATCTAGTTTAATATTGTATTACGAAACTTAATTGTTTATTGTAAATTAATATATTTATTACAAAAAGAATAGTATATACATTGTGAAAGATGAATTAAAGTAGCTATTATGAAGCAAATTAATGTGTTGTAGTCTATAATATTAACTAATTTTTTGAAAGCAATAAATTCTCGTCCGGGTATGGCCGATACTTTATCCAGGGTACGATCAACATTTTTTCCGGGGTGTTTTGACAACCAATCAAAACGAACCTGAAAAAAAATAATTAAATGCAAAAAAAATTTTTTTTTTTTACGATCTGTAATATTTACCACCCGAAAAAAATTAACGAAAAATTTTTTTTACCCAAATTTGATCTATAGCCGTTTTGTTGATCAAAATAGTCCTGTATCACGCGTCACGCGTGCGGACAGACATGAATTTTCAAAATTATGTTTTTGATGCAATAGCTTCAAAAAAATCAAAAATGTAACTATTGATGCATCAAAAACGTAACTTTTGTATCACCATACGTAAACCTTAAAAGTCCTCCGCTACGCTCCGGACAATTATGTTTAGGCGAAAAAAGGGGCGGTAATACTTAAAACCAGAGAGATAAATTTGACTTCACAAATATTGAAATGGAATTGC
Organism: Gigaspora rosea; assembly: GCA_003550325.1. Lineage (NCBI taxonomy): Eukaryota > Fungi > Glomeromycota > Glomeromycetes > Diversisporales > Gigasporaceae > Gigaspora > Gigaspora rosea. The sequence continues at coordinate 38,797 of QKWP01001383.1, forward strand.
TAAGGGAGCGATCAAAAGAGGTATAAGACTCTGATGCTTTTACTCTGCATATCTTAACAGTTTACTGTTCACTTTTTAGTGGTAAGTCGTATCGTAGCGATTTAAAAAATATCAGATAGAATCACTTGAAAAAGCAAAGACCAATGGGCTAAAATGGAGTGATTGCGAAGTTTTGTAAATATTTGTGAATGTAACAATATGAGTAGTGCTGTAATGTTTTATGTTAACGATCTCTATTTATTGTTGATAGGAATCGTTTTAAGGATAAAAAAGGATATTGTCATCCAAAAAATCAGTCGTAAAGAAAAGAACATCTCTGGTGGCAGTACTGAATCAGTTGCCAAATAAGATTCTTGCGCATAATCATTTGCCATTCCCGTTTAGTAAAAATATGAGCGGGAGGACAGGAGACCGGCTGTGTGGTTTCTAGAATTTTTACGAAATGTAGGTTTTTATCTCATAATATGTATAAAACTGAGATCAGATCTGTTTTGGCTCTTTTCATGTATAATAGATCTAGTAGCAAGAAAATTTTTTTGTAATATTATTTCCATGAATTACTGAATATGTTAGATTAGTAAAGAAAATAAGGTTTCTCCAGCCAACATGTGGTACTGCGACAAGGCCGGATTTTTCATGTTTAGCCGATGAAATTTGCATTTTAAATTCAGAAATAAAGCCTCCTGGATCTACGCCACTTCAAAAAAAAAAAAAAGATAAATTGGTATATTTCATCTTAAGTTTCAATAAAATAGCAAACAACTTTTATTTTCTTTTTATTTATGTTTCGCATTGATAGAAACGCATCACTAAAATTGCTGAAAATTATAATTTCCGAGTTTTTCAAAGTGAAGCTTAAAGCATAAGAAAATTTTTTAAACAATAATATACACACTTGAAATCATATATACAATTTAATATTAGAAATAGTTAAACAATTTAATATGGATTTATTTAAATAGGAAAATTATCATATACATTCATTGCTATATATAATGAAGTTTATTTATCAAACGTCAAAAGTTATAATCTCCTATAACTGATAACATATAATAAAGTTATCGTGAATATAGATCACGAATAAACGAAGTAAAACCTATTGCAAAAAAAAAAAAAAAAATAGAAACGTATAAGCTTTTCTAGACTTAGTAATTTCAAGATCCCGAAATTTACCAAATGTTTCTTCATAGATAAATAAGCTCGATTTATTGTATTCTATTTTAATTTAAATATTATTGTAAAGAAGCTTTAACTTCGTTACATATTATGTTAAAGGGTAAAGTATTTCTAAACTGTATAAATTCAATTGTATAAAATTGGCCAATCTCCCTTGAGTTATTTTCTTTTTGTGTAACGTTTCCTGAATATCTAAAAGTATATATATATTTATTATGCATTACAGATCATTGGAGGGACGTGCAAAGTGATATCAGAGATTTTAAGATTCCATATTTAAAAATTAAATACGTATTAGCTATCCTTAATCAATTCTTCGACTCCAGTTTATGAAAAAATGTTTAATATTAATAAAGCTTTTTTTCCCATTTTACAAGCGCCAAAGCAACCATCACCACCACCGCCACCACCACCTCCTCCGTTGCATAAGAAAATTACACTATGCGTTGATAAAGAACGATTTGTTTTAATCGCCAACGATGATTACTTGTTAATTAACTTGGAAAGTGGAGAAATTGAAAGGAAAGGTATTCGACCTGTAAATAAGTTCTATTGATAGAAATTGCCTTTTGAAGAATGGGATTAGTTTGGAACGAATACCGAAATTATATTTGAAAATGAAAAATTGTGTTGTGTACGATTTTATTAATTTGATTAGACGGTTACGAAGCATCACAGGACGCAAGGTTTTATGATGTGTATGGGGTTATAGGCTTTCTAAAATTATTAACGGGTATGTGAACAAAAATTTACGATATTTTTACATAGAATTACTTATTAATTACATTTAATATTCAATGTTACTTAAGCAATCAATCTCATTTTAATCACGGATCGAAAGCTTATTGGTCAAATTCAGGGTAAAAATGTTTATATAATAAAAAATGTTGTCATTTTGCCCTTGGATTTTGATCGCGCTTGTAGAATTCTGGAGAGATACGTAAGTTCCATTATTTTTCATCAAAAAGATTAAATGTTTGTCACTCATCACGTCAATTTTGATTTAAAGTCGTGGCCCGTAGATGATGATGATCAAGGGAGTGCGGTCGATGATAGCAGTACGACCGGGACACACCAACGATACATATCTAATGTGATTGAAGAGACTATCGTAGACCCCCAAACTGCTGATCTATCATCATCACCTATTGTAGCATCCCCTATTGTAGCATCCCCTTCTATTGAAATTACAGCGCCAGCCGAATCACAAATGAAAAAACAACCGCTTACAGCGTTTGTTTCAAAAATGAAGTCCGCATGGACAGATTTCGGGCGAAGGAGATCACCTTCATTATATTCTAACGGGTCAGACTCAGAAGATTATGATAAGGATACAGAATGGGAAGCAATAACATCATCAGTCAACGAAACATACGTGAATGTAGACTCAAATGAGGATTTATCAAAAAGCCCATCTACCAATAAGCTGTCGATAGCTACCGGTTTATCGAATGCAGCAAAGAGGGTTACTGGCGTTTGGGAAGGTTTCGCTAATGATATTGGAGGCCCAAAGGCCATTAATGTTAGAGATCCAATTGAAAAGAGAGTGAGCTTATTATTCCGTTTCAAATAATATGGGATTATTTTAGGTTATTATTAAAAGTACAAAATGTATTTGGTTTTTATAGGCCATGGATACAAGGATTTCGAAAGAAATTGTATCATTGTTTCGTTCAGACGCATTTTTCTATTCTTATGAACTTGGTAATATTTAGAGTACTCTCAAAGTGGATGTTTTATGATGCTTGGCTCTATATTAAACTTCAATAATATAGATATTACGACTTCTCTGCAGCAAAAGTATGAACGAGGTCAATTAAAAGATCAGCCGCTATGGAAACAAATTAATAAGAAATTTTGGTGGAATGAACATATACTTAAAAGTTTTATAGAACTTGAGGTAATAATAGTTGGAAAAAATACAAATTAGGGTTATCAAACATAATTTATATTAATTTATACATAAAAATGAATTCTTAGTTACATGCGTGGATATTACCTATAATGCAAGGCTATGTGCAATCGGAGCATTGTGAAATTGAAGATCGAGTATTCGATTTTATAATCATTTCTCGAAGAAGTCGAGAAAGACCAGGTTTGATCAGTCCTAAATTCGCTTTATATTACTTAAACGAATTTGAAATATTGTAAATCTAATTTTTATTTATAATTATTCGATGGTTTGAAGGGTTGAGATATCAACGCAGAGGTATCAATGAACAAGGGGCCGTGGCAAATTATGTTGAAACAGAACAAATCCTATCAATTAAGGTAATAATGATATTGTTTAGAGTATTGCTAACTTACGCACCTAGCGATATCGCCTAGTTATATAATAGCTTAAAATTTTATTATGAAAACTAACTTTATACTACTAAAAGATGTTCAGCACTAAATTTTACCCATATACACACCTTTTAATCCTAACCACCCTAACCCTAACCTTTAATAGTAATTTTATATTTCGAAAAAATTATAACTAAGCGATATCGCCAGGGGTGTAAATTAGTCTTATTTTATTGTTTATTACGATTAAATTTTAAATTACCTTATTAATTGATGATAATTCATATAAATAATAATATTGTCCATGTTTATAGATTGATGATTCAAATCATAATGTCTCATTTGTACAAGTCCGTGGCTCAAGTAATTATGTGATATATTAAATTTAGTATTGTTTTCATTAATTACATAATCTTTCTTGACAATAAAATCGTTTTTATATAGTTCCGTTATTTTGGTCTCAATCTCCATATAGTCTAAAACCGAAGCCAGTTCTTGAAAGATCATTGGATGAAAATGCTGAAGCATTTTCAAAGCATTTCGATATGTTATTAAACACGTATGGACACACCAACTGCGTAAACTTGGTTGAGTCCAATGGAAGAGAAGCAGTTATTGGTGCCGCTTATCGCGAAGCATTACGAAATTTAGGGCATAAAGATATTGAGTTTGTATTGTAATTTTGTACTAGGATAAATTTTCGATCATCATTTGAGTTAAATCATTTTATTATTGGGCAGGTATATCGAATTTGATTTTCATAAAGAATGTAAAGGAATGAAATATGAAAACATTTCCAAGCTGGTATCTATACTGGATAAAAATTTTAATTCGATGGGGTAATCCGATTTTTCGACATTTTATATTACTTTTTATCGTTTATTAGTTTATTAACAGATGCAAATTTTGGAAACCAATATAGTTATTTTTGGCAAGTTGGCGATAATGAAGTTCATTGTAAGCAAATGGGAATATTTCGTACGGTTTGTTATCAAAACATTGTTATTATTATTATTATTATTATTTGGTTTTGAAATTTATAGTGAATCTCATCTTACCTGATGATTAGAATTGTATGGATTGTTTGGATAGAACGAATGTTGTACAGGTATAGAATTTTATTATGAAGTACAATTATTCGCATAAATTTGTTATGCATAATACGTTCATTGATCCTACTTTTTTAATCATTTTATATTCCTTTTTTTTTGCTTTACAGAGTGCATTAGCACGAGATGTTCTAAATCTACAGCTTCTTAGACTTGGTATCTCTGAATTTATAGACGGTGGTATATCACATTACGAGGAGTTTGAAAACATTTTTAATGATGGTGAGCATTATTATTATATATTATATGGTTATTATTATTAAAGAATTGGCAACACTATTTTTATTAAATATGGCTTTCAACGCTGCACACCCATGAACTTAGTTTGGGCAAATAACGGCGATTCCATAAGCAGAGAATATGCAGGAACAAGTGCTTTGAAGGGTGATTTTACAAGGTATTTTGACTTCTCTTTCCTTTTTTTTTCCGTTTTTTATTTAAATTAATTAATTGTACATTGCTATAGAACTGGTGAGATAATTTATTGATTGTTGTGATAATTTCTTCCACGATTCTAAAATTCTTATGATTGATTATAATTGATTGCTTCCGTGATAGGTAAACGAAATCTTCAAGGAGTCTTCAATGATGCATCAAATTCATTGGCTAGATTGTATCAAAATACATTTAAAGACTTCTTTAGACAGGTAAAGAAATTTTTTTTATTTCCTTTGTTATTATAGTAATCTCATATGAATTTCTCTGTATAGGCAACAATTGATTATTTTCTTGGAAATCATTCTTTGGAAGTATTTCAAGAATTGCAGCAAAAGTTTGAAGCATCACAACCCGGTGATGCTGAAAGGTGGGCAAAAGTTAGGGCCAATGCTAGTAAGTTCTTTAAACAATTTAAATCAGATTATTAGTTGTAATGGGTAATCTCGAGGTTTTAATCGGGTTATTTACTTTATAGTCGATATTAGCAGTTCAATTGTTATTGTTGATAATGAAGAAAAAGTTAACGGATGGACATTTTTGTCACCGAGTGAACCAAACACGGTGTAACTAATTTATATAACTTATATATATTTGTTATTTTCTTATAAATATATTTATATACTTTTACTTATTATAACTGTATATAAAAACTAATTGTGAATATTAGGCGAAGCAAATCGTATGAGGAGAAAGTATTATTATTAACCCAAAAAGCATTGTATGTATGCACATTTCATTATCGTCTTGAAAAGGTTATACAATTCAAGAGAATTGGATTGGGTGAGATTATTTGCATTCAGAAGGGTAAGATTACATTTTTTGAGGGTTTAATTGTATTATTTTGTGCCTATTTAGAAAAGCCTTGGTAACTGTTATGAATCTGATCATTTTATCATTTATTAAGGCGAATATATATTATCAACGTTATATCCATCATGTGTAACACCAGAAGATAATTATGGATTTGTGATATACTATCGAGCATCAGGTGAATCAAGTCGAGTAAATAGTGGTAGTATGAGAAATAACAATAACACCAGTAATCCATCAAACAAGACTAATGATACTGGAACTGGACCTGGAACTAATACCCGTACTAATAGCGGAATAAACTCTTCACCGATGAGTTTTAAAAGTGAAAATGAAGATAAAAGGTTTATAGCATTTAAGGCATTTCGAAGTAATTTAGTTGGTGAAGCGACAAAATTTGACGGTGGTGCTGGAGAAACTATTTCTAATAGCTTAAGTAATACAATTGGAATGGTCAGAAATACGAATAAAGGAACTGATGAAGATAAAACAGCCGAATTGGTAAGAGAAAGAGTCACGAGCAAACAAGTCGTTAATGAAGTTGTTGATGAGCTTGCTAAGGCGTGTAGTGATATTGGAAATGCAGAGGATGGATTTGTTGTTGAGAAGCCAATCATAGGGTACATGTTTTGGGATTTACTTTTAATTTGTATTACATTAACTCATGATTAATTTAATAATATTTATAGGTTTGCAGAGGCGAATAAAAATACAGGAATTATGACAAAAGTTGGGTTTAAGGTTAAGCAAGCATTGTGGCTTTGAGATTTAATTATTTATTTTATTTAATTTATTTATACCATGTTTTGGTGAACTTTGGAAATAATTGAAAAATTTAAAGATTTTTATCTCAACATACTATATATATATATATATATTTATTTATTTATTTATTATTATTAAATTTTGTATATGCATCGATTATCAATCCCGTGGTCTTTGGAGTGTTGGGAATTATTTTAATATGATATCAATATTATAAACTTTAATAAATTAAGTTCATTATAACAAGAATCTGAATAAATTTATTTTGTATACTTTTATTCTAAAAGTATTATTGTATAGCATCCAATAATCTTCAATAAGAAATTGGAATCTATCAATAAATTACCGGGTATCAATGAAAAGTTTTTTATTCACCGATCATCGGTCATAAAAATTAGATACGTACCGTATAATCCGAAATAGCGGGCATGGGCGTTATTTCGAATCTTGGCCCGAATTAAGCTTAATTCAGGCCAAATTTTGTAATTTCACACGAGATTTTACGGTACGTATTTTGAATCGAGCTGATAAACCCGCTAAGAGATCTAATTTTGATAACTTTAAAATAAATTCGTCGATTCAAATAAATGTTAGGTGAAAAACCAATCAAATTATTGTTTTATTAGTAAGCAGGGTTGAAAAGTAGTAAGTTACGATTGTAAGTTATTGAAAAAATTGGGAGGTACGGTAATTTACCTACCTGTAGGATTTTTACAGGGCTGTCCTGGGTCGGATGCGTCAGATTTAGGTCGGAGTTTAGCCCTAGTTGTTAGTAGGTTCTATAGCAAAATTATAAGCTGGGCATACTTAATGAATGAATATGATTTATTTATATGCTCCGATTTTTGGAATTTATAAGTAAAGCTTTTTTTTTTTAAAAAACTTTAAAGCTAAATAATTTTTGATCTGCTGGTCAGTTTTAAATATTTTATTGCCAAAATGTTCGTCTCTTTGAGATGATTCCAATGAGCCCCGAATCATGAAAATCCAATTATAAGATCATGAGAAAATGCGCTATCAAATAAGATAATGCACCTGTATAGTGGGACAATAGGTTAGACCTATATCTAACCAATTGTCCCACTATACAGGTGTGTTATCTTATTTGATAGCACATTTTCTCAATTGGATTTTCATGTTTTTGGGCTCATTGAAATTGTCTCAAAGAGATGAACATTTTGGTAGTAAAATCATTTAAACAAACTAGTAGATTAAAAGTTATTTAGCTTTGAAGTTTTAAAAAAAATAAGCTTTATGTACAGTGTTGGACCAGTCAATGGTCAAGCTTGACCAGACCAATTTGACCAATTTGACTGGTCTGGTTCAAGAATTTAATACTGATCAAATTGGTCAAATAAAAATATATATATAATCAAATATTGTCGCGGATGATTGTGAAATTGGATTATCGTGAAATCCACATGATCTCCGTATCATCGGATTTCCTAAAATTTCCGTAAATCGTGTAAACAATCGATTTAATCGATCTACATTACGTAATCAAAACAATCGAATGCTATAACCGGAGGTCCATATGCCTATATACTGCATAAATTGCATTTTTGATACTGTGCTATATAGACCTTCTAACTGTATCAAAAAGGCGACCCTAACCCTAAACACGAGGCAAAAATTTTTTTTTTGTTAGTAGTTTTATAGACTCTAACCCTAAACATGAGGCAAAAATTTTTTTTTTGTTAGTGGTTTTATAGACTCTTTTTTGTCTCGTGGATAGGGTTAGGGTTTTATAGACTCTTTTTTGCCTCGTGGTTAGGGTTAGGGTTTTATAGACTCTTTTTTGCCTCATGGTTAAGGTTAGGGCTAGGTTGCCTTTTTGATACAGTTTGAAGGTCCTTTATATAAATATCAAGAATGCATATAGGCATACCGACCAGTGATAGCATTCGATTGATTACATAGTGTAGATTGATTAGATCGATTGTTTACACGATTTTCAGAAATTTTAGGATATGGAGATCACGTGGATTTCACGATAATCCAATTTCACGATTATCTGCAACAAATATTATAAAATGCACTTATGGTGTTTTACCACTATAGGTAAATTAGATTTGCAAATTCGTGTAACAAAAACAAATAAACTTTTATAAAACAAAAAATAAAATTTAATTACTTTAGGGTTAGGGTGAGACCTGGGATTTTATCTGGGCATTAGTATATACAAATTTTAGCAAGAAATTTTTTTTATTAGAGCTCAAAAATGAATTCATAAGCAAAATTTTGAAACATAAACGTTTGTTTAAAAAAATAAACAAAGAAACAAAATTTTATGGTACACCTAATCTTAAATTTTTATTGGTTATTCTAATTGTTTTGTATAACATGATGTAAAACACCATAGGTGTGTTTTAGTAAAACTCATATATGTTGTACTTCAGATCGATTCTTGCATTAGATTGATACGGCCTAGATTAGATTAGGGTTAGAGTAAAATTATGGTAAAGTTAGAAGGTAGTTTAGGCCAGTTGTTGCTGATTATTTAATACTAGGCAATTAATAGTCATCTGACAGGACCCCGAAGAACTCTGATACAACTTTGATCTAAGTTTGTATAATTTTAGCAGTATTTTAGCCAAATAGATGTATAAAATAGAGCAAAATTTGAAAATTTACTATAAAAAATGCAAAGTTTGATGAATTTCTATACAAACTTTTCTTTTTTAGAATCATCTGAGTTGTATCAGAGTTCTTCGGGGTCCTCATCTGACATATATCAGATTCAATTTGATGCAAGTTTTAATCTAAGGCTCTAAGGCACAACATATATAATATATTTATATTAACTAATTAAATTAAACTATTTAGCTTGAGAAATAGTTTGGTTTAACTTTTTGGTGCACTATATTTTTTTTTATTTTGGAAGGTACTATATTTATCAGATTTTCCTATTTTAGTAGGTATTGTGAAAATATCATATATTATATATAATTGCTTTATTATGCATATGTGTAAAAAAATTGGCATTTTGGGAAAATTACATATTGATATGTGCATGTACTAAAAACTGTGAGAATTTTAAATTTGTATATTTTTATATTCTATCTATACAAAAACTTAAATCTTTTAATAGACAGTAACTACATATTGGTTATAATTGATATTATATAAACAACTATAATCTTCAATATAGTATTTGCAATATAAGTATACAATATTGGGCAAAATTTGTAGAATAATGGTAATTTGGCAAATGATCACGTGGCGCTCTGCAGCACGTGTAGCCAATCATTTGTCAAATTACTGTATTCGACAATTTGCCCAATATTAGTATTATCTGGCAATTTATAATCATAATTGGTAGGAAGTTGCTCGCTAAGTTTTAATTTAAATAACTATGTTTATGTTATAACACATGAAAAATAACAGTAAGAAATTTTTTCATGATCATATGAGTTTGTCAAATAACACATAGTAACAGGAATCTTATAAAGGTCAGAGAAAATATAAAGCAGTATGAAAGTAGAATTTTACTTTACTAGAGCAGTTCGTTAGATATTTATTAAAAAACAAAAGAATATTTATTTGGCAAAGATATATTTTATTTATTTAGGTACAATATTTAAGAGATAAAGCTATTTCTAAATAATGGAGAGGAGAGGTGGTCTAAAGCTAAAAGCTAATATACAGGAGAGCAGAAAGCTAGAGTTTATATACTGTATTTTTTAGAAATATACATAAGTAAAGTATAAGAGTAGAAAAATAAAAGTATAAAAGTATAAAAGTATAAAAGTATAAAAGTATAAAAGTATAAAAGTATAAAAGTATAAAAATATAAAAGTATAAAAATATAAAAGATTATTTTATACTAGTGTTCTATTCTTCTGTATCTTTTTTTATATTACACTAAAATATTTTTAGAATGTTCTAGTCTTCAATAATAAGAAACATATTTATAACATTTCTGTCCTTTTTAAGAATGAATTTCATAAGTTTTCAATCCTACTAATCTGTCAAAATCATCTGTTGATAGCTTATTCAAACTACTAAGAGAAATATACTATACCTGATACAATTTTACAAGATCATAGTATTTGAAGATCTAATAGATTCGTTTAGCTTCTTCTTATATTTTATTTGTTTAGCAAGAACTCAAAAAAGCTTTAATCAGTTCTTTTATTTTTTTAAAAACCATAAGATCATTTTAAAATTCTTCTTGAAGTTTTTTTAAGTAATAACAGGCTTCAAGCATTTGAACTTGCTTTTTTTTTTTGTTTTCTTGTGTTTTTCGAGTTAAGCAAAGAATTATTTTATTAACTTGGTTTTCCAAGTAAGCATCAAGAAAGAATTTGCTCACAGAGGAGTATTTTGCTTGTTTCTATCAGGTTAGCAATAATTTTGGTAAATACATTATCTGGTTCATAAATAATATTATTTGGGTCTTTTAATTCTACTGTTATAGAACGATAGTTTATTATATTATCTTATTATTTTATTATTTTATTTTTATATTATATTTTATTATTATATTGTATTGTTATAGAATAAGTTTTTAATCTTGGTAGAAATTAGTTTGAAAATTAGAACTTAATAAGGAAATTTTGTAATAACTGTATTTAGTAATAGTGATATGCGAAATTGATGTGCAATGACACTCAATGACGCTTAGCGACGCTTAACGACGCTTAGCGACGCTTAATGACGCTTAGCGACGCTTAACGACGCTTAGTGACGCTTAATGACGCTTAGTGACGCTTAACGACGCTTAGCGACGCTTAGCTCAATAGATATATAAACCCACCTTATTTCCCTTAGTTTTAGACAGATCCAGACATTGTATTTTATCTTTACCTTTATATTATTTATCCCCCTCTATTATTATTAATAAACTCTTGGGATTTCTAAGGAACAGACACCTTGGAATAGCCCTCTTGTTAAATTAATAAACTGTGTATTATCTCCTGTTGTTTTATACCGAACTGCCTCAGAGAAGTGTGTAGTTTCTTACAGACATAAAAGAAACTATACTTCCCTCTTGCACACCGCTTCACGCCCAAAGTAAGGGATCTCAGGAGCCGTGTGATTGTTACTCTATCAGAATTAAAGAAGGCTTCCGGTACTGTAACAGTATTATATTATTATCTTGAGAAGTTAGAATAGTTAATACCGCTTATAACACTTATATCGCTTATAACGCTTATACCGATTATAACGCTTATAACGATTATAACGCTTATAACGATTAGCACGCTTAAAATGCTTATAGTGCTTATACCGCTTATAATGCTTATGACGCTTATAGCGCTTATACCGCTTATAACGCTTATACCGTTTATAACGCTTATATTGCTCTTGTAGATTATAGTGTTTATCATTGTAAATCAACGCTTATAACGCTTATTCTAAAATGTATTTAAAGACACAGAATTTCCCTTAGTCAAACTAGACCAAGACACCCCACTTTTCTTATATTTATTATATATCTTGTACTGGGGTTTCTTAGGAACAGAAACCTAAGGATAGCCCTATCTTAGATTATTAATAAAGAAACTATTTATCTTAATAACACCAAGTTTATTATTAAGTAATAGTAAAATTGATAATTCCTCATTGAATACTCTCACGAACTGCCCTTAGAGAAGAGTATAATTTCTTACAGACTAAGGAATTATACCTACCTCTTGGACACCACTATAAACTGATAAAGGATCCCTGTAGCCGTGTCATTGTTATAGTAAGGAGCAAAAGAAGGCCTCCCTATTGTAACACTACTTTTAGGTCTTGTTCTTCAATATTTTCTAGTTTATCAAATATAAGTAGTAGGTTATTTCTTCATTTATTCATGATTTGATATTATTTCTATTTGTTCCAGTATACTTATTAGGAGGATTATTTTGTAACAGATCTGTATCTTCTGTAAAGAGCTGTAAAGAAAGTAGAATAGTAATTCTATCTGTTATTATAACTTGATTTCTAGTAACAACAAGACTATTATTATATGCCAAAGAACCTTGGTTCCAATTTTTATCTAATTTAGTTAGACTAATTAGAGTTTGAGATTGAAGGGTAGCAGTTTCCATTTTTAGTACTAAATTATTTTTGTTAAAACAAAAATAAAGAAAAAAATTATTTTAAAAAATTTCTAAGTTTTGAGTAAAAGTAGTATAAATCTAAAAATTATTGTACATATTAAATTAAAGAAATAAATTAAAGAGTAAAGCTATGTTTCCAATCTGTTTTAAGAATTTCTCTTTAGAAATTCTAAATAACAATTATAGGTAGCTAATTTTGTTATTCATAGTACTTGATAAGACAATTACTATTGTAATATCACTTTAATGGTTTTCCTTTTATTGTACAAAGTTTAGGGTTGTTAATAGAGCTCTCCGTTTGCTTTATTTTAATAGTAATACTTCAGAGTATTACTATTAAAATGAAGTAAACAGAGTGCTTATTAACAACTCTAACTAAGTTTGTATACTTCATTCTTCAATTTATTTTTAATAATAAAAGATTTAATTTTTTTCTTTTAGAATTTTACTGAGCGAGAGGCTTCAATATCTTTTTTTTGTATCCAAATTTTGTCTCCAATTTCAAATTCTTCTTTCTGTATGTTTAAATCAAATCTAATATTCTGTTTCATTTGAAATCTATTTGTGTTTTCTTTAGCATTACCATGTTGGTAAAATAATTCTCTATTAACTCAAATGCTCATTGTAATATACTATCTTCTAGTGATACTTCTTCATCTATATCAACTGGGTTTACTGGAATAGCAGTTTCAATAGGTAGAATTGCTTGTCATCCATATACTAAATAGAAAGAGTATATCTAGTATCATAGTCACATATTTTTTAGTTCAATATACAAATAATACTGCAGATATATGTATATTATTACTTTTTGTAACTTTTGCAAGAGAGTTGCTGATTTAATTTTTCAACTACCGTATATTCCCAAAAATAAACTACTCCAAAAATAAGCTACCACCTGATTTTTTTCAAAAATCTCAAAAAACGTGTTGGCAGTTGCTACATATAAAACTTTTTTTTACTAAGTAAACTTCAAAAGTTCAATTAAGTAAAGTTGTTTAGCACATCAAAATATACTTATAGTAAAAATTTGGTGTTATTTGGACAGCTTTTTATTAGTACGGTTTTCAATTTTTTCAAAAACACCTAAATGCTAAAAATAAGCTACTTCACGTTTTTTCGTATAATTTTTGGCCCAAAAAAGAGGATGGCTAAAGCCATGTACCCACGTGATTTTTTGAAATTTTAGTTAAAATTAGGGTAAGAGCCTGTTAAGCATTAGGAACGGGGTTAGGATTAGGATAGACATATAGGTAATATTGCCTTCCCAGCATTTTTTATTAATACCCAAGACAGGTTTGAACTTCCATTTTTACTGTTCTTGCAATTTTTTTTGTTTTTTGTTTTCTTTGGACTGATCTGTATAAGGGAGCTTTCAGAAATCAGCTGATTTCTGGGTGGGTGGGTGGGTCAGCTGAAGTATCAGGTGTAATTCCGGCCAAAATTTCATAATTCTGGCCAAAGTTGCAAAATTATTTTTGACCAAAATTATAGTTTATTAATAATATTTGATAATTAATAACTTTTGAACTACTGGTCCAAATTTGATGATTCAACTACCAAAATGATCCTCTCAATGAGAGGGTTCTAGTGAGCCCAAAATCGTTAAAATCCAATCACAGGATCCTGTGATCGAAATAGATTTGTTTACTATAAAGTTCTATAATTTATTAAATAATTATAAACCATTTAGGGTGGTGACAGATATTATGTAATATTTTGGGGGGGTGGGGGGTCTCTGAAATCTTACGTTAAATATAGAAGTTTATAACAGCCAATCAAATTTCTCCTATGTAGGGGGGAGGGGGGTAGGGGGTATAGTAAAATTATATTACATAATATATGTCACGACTCTTATAGCAACACAAATTTATTTCGATCTTAGGATCCTGTAATTGGATTTTAACGATTTTGGGCTTGTTAGAATCCTCTCA
>QKWP01001383.1:57601-81666 GCA_003550325.1 Gigaspora rosea
TTTATTTATCCTTTACTTCTTTCAAAACTTTGCAAGAAAATGACTTGACTTTCCGGTACTTTACAAGAACACCAATTCTAACATCTCTAGTACTTTGCAAGAAGTCATGAATATGAACAAATATAATCAAATATAAGCGAATATGAGCAAAATATAATAGTTTATTTTTTTTCGTTTTTGTTTTTTTTGTTATTTTTTCAGGTTTGTTTTTTGTTTTTGTTTGTTTTTTTACTTATTTTTTTTATTTTATTTTATTTATTCCTTACTTTTTTCAGAACTTTGCAAGAAAACAACCTAATTTTCTGGCACTTTGCAAGAAGTAGCGAATATAAACAAATATAAGCGAATTTAAGTGAATATGAAAGAATATAAAGAATATAATAGTTTATTTTTTTGTTTTCATTTTTTTAATTTTTTTTGGTTTTGTTTTTTTGGGATTTATTTTTTTTTGTCATTTTTTTTATAATAATATATAACAAATAATATATGTAATATTTAAAATATAATATATAATAAAAAAATAAAATTTTATATTAAATAGTGAAATTTGTGAATATTGTATATTTAATAAATTAAATTATTAAATAATAATAATAAATAAACCATTTTTTAGAACTCTTTCCAATGATTACTTGGACCAAATTTCCTGACGGAAGAAAACAAAAAGTTTTTTGTTGGAGCGTTGATAGTAGTCGCAGGACCTACGGTTTTTACAAAGCTCAACCTTTTCTACTCTAGAGGGACTCCTTTGATATATTCGGCATGCAAGCCAAAAGCGTTTTAGTACAAGATAACTGGCAGGAGGTGGCGCTCTTGTACGAAAAATTGGTGGAGTCATCATTTCTACTCTGTCAACAAAGTAACCTGTGAAAATATAATGGGGAGCAACAAAGAAATGAGTTTTTCAACAACACTTTCCTTGAAATTTTTTACAAGTGATTCCTTCGTATCATCTTTCTCGTCTTCCTGCTGTTTTTCCAAAATTTTCGACAAAAAGTGGCGATTTGGTTTACCCCCTTCAAACGATCGGCAGTGTTTACTTTTCCAAATCCAAATGGACCCAGTAGAATGCAACCACGTGACGTGTTTGTTTACGAATACAGTTTCAGCGCTACTCTATACGATGTTACTCCAGTCGGATGGTTAGGGATATCCAAGGTTGGACGTATAGTTGGAAGAAGATATTAGTTAAAGCGTTGCTTTATAGTAGAGATATACAATAGTTGCAATTGTTATATAATTTTTACTCAACCTTTCATGAGTTATAATAGTGTATTTCCTTTTCTTTTTTCTATTGGTTTTTGTTTCTTTTTTGTTAGACTAGCCTTCATGCTTAGGGATTGGAACCGGCTAAAATTTTTCTTAATCGTTTAATCATTTAACCGTTTAACCGTTTAATTCGGCCAGATTAAAATAATTCTGCCTACAACCAACATAATTCTGCTCAGAACTATAGTGCAATTTTTAAATGGTTAAACGGTTCCAATCCCTATTCATGCTATACTATGTAATTTTTTTTTTTTGTTTCCTCTTCCATTTTTTGTTTTTGTTCTTTTTTTTTTGTATTCTCGTTTTCTTGGCTTTGATCTTTTTCTTGTTTACCTCCTCTCCTTATTTGTCCTTAGTAAATGCTTGTTAGTTAAAGGAATATAAAGGAGAGAAGAAGCCATTTTGGTGTGGCACTTAGGCTAGTTTAACATACCCTCTAGTTTTTAGATTCGTCTTCAAATTAGTGTGGCAGGTTGTGCTTGGACACCGTTAAGGCAGCCAGGTAATGTCAGATTTGCAAATTAGAAGTAAACAAGTATATTATGTAGCGATATACTTAGTATCTTAATAAAATACTGGCGAAACTGCCTAAGTGAAAAAAAAATAATAATAATAAATAAACATCTATTTTGCAGAACTCTTTCTGATAATCACTTGGACCAAATTTGCCGACAGAAGAAAAACAAAAAGATTTTTGTTGGAGCGTTGATAGTAGTCGCAGGACCTACAGTTTTTACAAAGGTCAACCTTCTCTACTCTAAGGGGACTCCTTTGATATATTCGGTATGCAAGCCAAAAGCATTTTGGTACAAGATAACTGGCAGGAGGTAGTACTCTTGTACAAAAAATTTTGGTAGAGTCATTATTTCTATTCTGTCGACGAAGTAACTTGTAAAAATATAATGGGGAACAACAAAGAAATGAGTTTTTCAACAACACTTCCCTTTAAATTTCTTACAAGTGATTCCTTCGTATCATCTTTCTCATCTTCCTGCCGTTTTTCCAAAATTTTTGACAAAAAGTGGTGATTTGGCTTACCCCCTCCAAACGATCAGCAGTGTTTACTTTTTCAAATCCGGATGGACCTAGTAGAATGCAATCACGTGACGTGTTTGTTTAGAATACAGTTTCGGCAGGACCCTAAAGAATATATGTAATACTGAGATCTGGCTTTGTATAGACTTACAGTAAAATAATTTTTCCATATGTCATATGTTTAAATTTGTATAACCAACTGGTAATTTTTTGAAAAGTTAGATGTTTATTTGTATAACAAAGATGATCTTTATAACAAGTATGATCTTTTTTTGTATAACGATACTATACATACATCAGGAAAATTTTTAAGTAGATATAAATTGATATATACTGTATGTTGCAGCTACCTTTTTTTGCCGATTTTTAACAAAAAAAAAACCGTGGGTAGCTTATTTACTATTTTAAGTAATTTAAAGCACAATAAAGAGGTAGCTTATTTTTGAATACAAAACTTTATTAAGTAAAATAAATAAATAAATATGCTATAAACAATAAATAAATATGCTGTAGACGATAAATAAATATGTTATAAACAATAAATAAATATGCAAAAAAAAATCGGGAGTAACTTATAAAGCGATTTATGGTCAATCGATTATAGTCGCTACATAGTAAAGTCTAAATTTTACTAAGCAAATCGATTAAAGTCGCATAAGTAACATTGTTCAGCAGATCAAAATACGCGTACCCTGAAAATTTCATACAAATTGGAGAACTTTTTATTATTTGACTTTTAATTTTTACGTTCAACGGTTTTTTTTTTATAAAAAAAAATCCGTTGAACGTAAAAATTAAAAGTCAAATAATAAAAAGTTCTCTGATTTGTATGAAATTTTCAGAGTACGCGTATTTTGATCTGCTGAACAATGTTACTTATACGACTTTAATCGATTTGCTTAGTAAAATTTAGACTTTACTATGTAGCAACATTCATCGATCGTATGGGTAGCTTATTTTCGAAACTAAAAATTTTGTTGTTGAGTTTGAACACGGTTAACTACTGCCCTTCTTTTTCTAGATAGGTTTCTGATTTTCTCTTCGTCACTTTTTTTTGTGTAATTATGTTTTTGGCTTTGGTGGTTAACATGATCATACTGGTACTCAGATCTGAAATTGTATAATTTATAGTAAATTTGATAATTTTGTATAAAGCTTTTAATAAAATTAAATGTATAAAGTTATATTAAAATTTTGAGTCTGGATCTGAGTTATATATGTATTCTTTGGGGTCCTGTTTCGGCGCTACTCCATACGATGTTGCTCCAGTCGGATAGTTTAGGGATATCTGAGATTGGATGTATAGTCGGAAGAAGAAATTAGTTAAAGCGTTGCTTTATAGTAGAGATATACAATAGTTGCAATTGTTAAATAATTTTTACTCAACCTTCTACGGGTTATAATAGTGTATTTCCTTTTCTTTTTTCCATTGGTTTTTGTTTCTTTTTTTGTTAGACTAGCCTTCGTGCTATACCATGTGGTTTTTTTTCTTTTTTGTTTTCCTCTTCCATTTTTCGTTTTTGTTCTTTTTTCTTTTTGTATTCTCGTTTTCTTGGCTTTGATCTTTTTTTTTTTACCCCTCTCTTTATTTGTCCTTAGTAAATTCCTTGTTAGTTAAAGGAATATGAAGGAGAGAAGAAGCCATTTTGGTGTAGCACTTAGGCTAGTTTAACATAGTCTCTAGTTTTTAGATTCATCTTCAAATTAGTGCAGCAGGTTGTGCTTAGGCACCATTAAGGCAGCTGGGTAATGTCAGATTTGCAAATTAGGAGTAAACAAGTGTATTATGTAGCGATATACTTAGTATCTTAATAAAATACTAGCGAAACTGCCTAAGTGAAAAAAAAATAAAATAATAAATAAAAAAAATTTATAATTAAATTGCAAAAACTTGCGAAAACTTGCGAAAACTCGCAAAAACCTGTAAAATGTTCAAAAAGCATGATTATGTGAATATAATAATTATTAATTGATATCATATCAGATATATATCGATTAATATTGATATATATTGATTACTATCACTATCGATAGAAATCGGCAGGGGTGATGGGTATCGATATATATCTTGCCAGTTAGTAATTAATATATATTTATATATAAAATTTGCTGATGAAAATAAACTCATTTCTATTTATTTGAACCTAATTTTGGTTAAATAAATTTGGTTTTATTTATTTGAACCTAATTTTGGTACAAATAAATCTGATTTTGGTTCAAATAAACTCAACTTAGGTTCAAGCAAAAAAGTTACCAAATAAAGACTTGAGTAATATTATACAACATTAGTTTCGTATAACTAAAAATTATTCTTGTAAAATTAGTATAATGCGATTTTGTATAACATATATGCATATTTTTGTTACATAACATGTAATTGGCCACAATAGGGTCTTCTAATATGTGATTCCAATTATTTTAAACTATAGATTTGGTATAATTGTCCGGAGCATAGAGGAGGACTTTATATGTTTACGTAAGGTGATACAAAAAAATTACATTTTTGATGTATCAATAATAGTAATATCAAAAATGTAACTTCTGTATTTGGTGTCTGTCTGCAAGTGTACAATAGTTACCTTTTTGATACATCGTATTGTTTTGATTTGTGTCGCATCAAAAAAATGAAATAAGATCTTAGTTGGTGCTTCAAATATACTATGCTATGCATTAATCTAGTAATATTTAAAAACAAGGATTTTAGGGTTAATAGTATAGTGGTTATGTTACGAGGTTTCAAATCGCAAGGTTGCTAGTTCAAATCCAAGTGGCAGCAATTTGTAAAAATAGTCAGCTGGGCTAGACTAATTAGGGAACTAAAACACTGCAGGATCCAGGAACCTGGACATCTACAAAATACTTAATTACCTAGAATGGATAGCGATCTACAATTAAATTTATGCCGACAAGGGCGTGCTAAAACCCCAATTTGGAATAACTAAAGTTATGAAACGTAATATGAGGCCTAAGTCTAGATATTACAAGATACTACATGAACTCGTGGCGCAGCAGTTTGAAAATTGGCTGCGAAAATTTTTAGCCACTACAATGGTTGGTGAAACAAGTTGCTTCTGGACGGTGTAAAAGCAAGCTAGGGAAAGTCGAGTTGTATTAGTAGAAATAAAAATAACAGCTACGGTCATTATAAAATACTAAAATAATACCAGCAAGACTGTCAAAAAAATAAAAAAAATTTAAAAACAAGAATTATATTTTTGAATTATTTAAATTTATATTACAAGACAAAAAGGTTATATTATTTATAAGCTAAAAATATTAAATTTTAATAAAATTTTTTAACCAAAAAAATAATTTACAAATATTTTTGTAATTTTTTAACTATTGGTTTTAAAAATATAGTTTCTAATACAATATTGTAGCTTATAAGGATGCCAACTTTCATTATTGCAACTTTAATGATTTACTTGTAAAAATTAAGACTTGTATTAAAAATGAAAATTTTTTTTATAGATATAAACAAATAAAATTTGAAAAAATCTAAAGAAAAAATTCTATAGTAAAAGTTCCAAAACAAAAACTTTAAAACTTTAAACTTTAATTACTCCAAAGTTTTTTAATAATTTTAAAAAATTTTTATAATTAAGTTAATAAAAAAGACTAATATTATATTTTTTATTTAAAAAATATATAGCTAAATTAATAATTAAAGTTTTATTTAAAAAATATAAAATTTTAAAATTTATACAGGCAAATTTGCCTGCATTACAAATTAAAGGATAGCATTGTAATAGTATAATTTAAAAAAACTTTAACAATTAGAGCACTAACAGATATTACGTAATATTTTTTTATTAAGGGGGTTACCCCCCTCCCCTACATCATATATGAAGTATATATATAGTATATTATACCTAGCTACCCCCACCCCCTTTAAAAATATTACATAATATCTGTCAGCACCCTTAAGGGTTTCAAAATTAAAATCTGTAAAAGCGCTGACATTTATTACCTAATATCCCACCCCAGATAAGATCTATAAATAGAATTTTAACCAATCAAATTTAACTAAGGTAAGATTTTTTTTGACCTCCTACTTTCTAAAATATTATCTAATAAATGTCAGCACCCTAATTTTAATTTGATAAATAAAAAGATTATCTATTATTAAATAATTAACATACAAATTTTATTTATTTTTTAATTAAAATTCAAATATATTTATTTAAATAATTTTATTGACTGGATCTAAGAGGAGCGAAGTGAAAGCTTTTTAGCTACTCTACTGAATTTTTTAAAATGTTCAGCTCTTGCTTTATTCTGATTAAATTTTAGATACAATAACCAGAATTGAATCTAAATTACTTTACTGAAACTTAAAAAAAAGTATATATGTTTTTATAATAAAATAATAATATTTTGAAAATATAATAAATATGCTTTTATATAAAAAAATATTTTAATAATGTTTTTATAATATATTAATAATATAATAAAAATTTTAAAAATAAAATAAAATTTAAATCTGTTTCAAAAATATTATAAAATTATTATAAAAACATTATTATTATTATTTAAAAATAACTTAAAATAAACTTTTAAAAATGTTTTTAATACATTATTAAAAATATTGTAAAAATATTATTATTATATTTTAAAAAAAAATTTAAATAATTTTTTTAAAATATTTTTAAAACATTATTTTAATATTATTAAAAATATTATAAAAACATTATTATTATATTTTAAAAATATATTAAAATAAGTTTTTTAAAAATATTTTTTAAACCAAAATTATTTTTAAAAAATGCTTATATCTCGTAATTTTGCTTATGAAACCATCCTTCGTATTTTAACAAAAAATCTTTTTTGCAAGATTTTGGGGTAAACACATTTGTCTAAATCATTATATTATTGATTTGTTTTATTTATATTATATTTAATATTATAAAATATATTATAATATAATATATTTATATAATATAAATATTTATATTATACTATAAATATGAAATTTATTTAGTTTAATAATGTTTTAAAAATGTTTTTATTAATATTACTAAAACAGTTTTAATATATATTATTTATATTATTATTATTAACTTATAAC
Organism: Gigaspora rosea; assembly: GCA_003550325.1. Lineage (NCBI taxonomy): Eukaryota > Fungi > Glomeromycota > Glomeromycetes > Diversisporales > Gigasporaceae > Gigaspora > Gigaspora rosea. The sequence continues at coordinate 64,974 of QKWP01001383.1, forward strand.
TAGTAATTATTATGTTTTTTAAAATATAATAAAAACATAATAGATATATAATCATAATATTTTTAATTTTTTTATAGTTTCAGTAAAGTAGTGTTAATATTTAGAAATTTAAATAGAACCCCATATATCTAGTACAGAGACCATATATTACATATTTTAGCAAAAATCCTAAAATTTTGAGAAGCAAAAAAACAGATTTGGCAATTATCTTTGTATCTAGTAGCCCAATTTGAATAATTTTTTTAAAAATAAAGCTCTTAGTAAGATGTATCTAACAAAAAAAGTTTAATCAATTCTGATTACAAGATCAGAAGTTATTTTTAAGTAAATGAAGTTTTGTTGTTTTTAGCAAATTAGATCAAAAATGGCCAAAATCTAGTTATAACTTAAATAAGTAATATGATCCAAAATATACATAAATAGGTCAGATATTAGTTTGCTTATTTTTGGTCTTTTTTGTACAGATCTTTTCTATTTATAGTAATTTTTGCTTATTTTTGAAGTTTTTTGCAAATCTTTCTATTTTTAGGGGACCGTTAAAGCCAGGTCCATTAGGGTTAGTTTTTTTGATGCAGTTAAGGTTAGAAGGTTATATAGATATCAATAATGGAACTTATGCAATATGTAGATCAATATATAAACAGATCTGGCTTTAACAGACCCCTATTTTTAGTAATTTTATAATAAATCTGACCTATCTATATATATTTCGAGGGCCTTGAGTGATATTCAGAGTTTTATTTGAACATCTGATTCTTGGTTTAAATATAATAAAAAATATATGTAAATATATTATTATAAAACTGCTTTAGTAATAAATCTAGTAGAGACAAATTAACACAAAAAAAATTTTTATTAGAGAATGTTATAGCTAGATATGTAATAAACATTAATATAAAAAATATATATTTTAGAAAAAGCAATGACTGAATTGTTTTAACTTAATCAAATCAAAGAAATATTAATTGCACAAGTTCTTTCTATACTTATTGTTTTTAATCTTAAAGATGAACAGCTTAATTACAGAGGTTATATCATAATTTTTTGCAAGATGTTCAAGAATTACCCAGAAATTATACTGCAATTGATTTTAGTTGTCTAACAAATTGGACAAGATTATAATATATTTTACAATTTTTAAAGTCAAGCATACAAATATCTTAATGTAGTTAAAATTTTCTTAAAGAAAATAATCCATTTTATACAAATAAGTATGACTATTAATATTATATATAAAATAGGAAGAACTCTATCTTTACTACCTATAGTTATTCTAATTAAAATAATAATTATGGGTCTAATAATATCATAGCACTGATTTAATCTATTAAATGTACTTGAAAAAAAAGTTAGGAACTTGTTTTCGCATTCAGTTTTCTTTGTACTTGCTTGGGCAATTACATTTTACAAGTCACAAGATTTATAAGTTGTAATATAGGAAGTTTGCACTTGTATTATATTTATAGTTGTATCAATCTTAAAGATCTTCATTTTAATAGTATATTCTCCTTTAATAAATTACAACAATTAGGACGATATGCATATTTATATCAAAGATTAATAGAAGAACAGTGATTAATTTATGAATTTATTAAAAGGAAATTGCTAATTTACACCACAGATAATTATCACCTGTAGTCAATTTACCAGAATCAGGTGTAATATATAGATTAATTTTTGTATAACAAAAACAAAAAATTTTTAAAAAATTGCTAAAATTGCTTCTAATCTAAAATTTTGTCCATGAAACTACTTTTTTTTATGCAAAAAAAAAATTCTTTGCTAAATTTTACTATATATAAAGCCCCATCCTAATCTCTAACCTTTACTCTTACCCTAATATTAAAAAGATTTAATTTTTATTTAATAAAAGTTGTTTGTTTTGTTTATTTTATTATGCATTGTAGATCACAGATGATAATCACCTGTGGTGATTTTCTTATTAAAATTATAAATTTAAAATTATGAATTTATTAAAAGGGTTTAAGTTTTTTGCGTATCTGCATGGTTGTACACCTCTAAATTAGCTAATAAAAATTGTCATGTGATGAACAAAATGGGTATTTGATCTCTGATTTGTTAACCAATCGATATGCTGACTCATCAATCACAGAATAATGCCTGATGAAATAATGAAACCTGATGAACTATAAATTTCATCAAGTTTTTTTATTGACAAAACTTGACAAAACCATAAGTTTCGTCAAGTTTTGTTATTAACGAAACTCGACAAAACTATAAGTTTCATCAAGTTTTGTTATTAATGAAACTTGACAAAACCATAAGTTTCATCAAGTTTCGTTATTAACGAAACTTGACAAAACTATAAGTTTTGTTAGATTTCATTATTTCATCAAGCATAATTTATTTACATATTCTTTATATTATTGTTACAACATAATTACATATTAAGGCTGTAAAAAAAAAAAAAGAAACCCTAGGGGAAAGTCCACAAGAGAATTCTCTAAAAAAAAACACCAAAAAACCAAAGGAAGTTTACAAGAGGTTTGCTAAAATACTAGAGGAAAGTCCACAAGAAAATTCCCTCCAAAAAAATGCCAAAAGCCACAAAAATTCGTAAAATGCTAGAGAAAAGCCTACAAAAAAATCTCCAAAAAAATGCCAAAAGTCCAGCAGAAGTCCACAAGAAAGTCGCGAAATACTAAAAGAAAGTCTACAAAAAATTCTTTAAAAAACCCCCAAAAGACTAATGCCAAAAGACTAAAAGAAGTTCACAAGAAGTTCAAGAAATACCAAAAGAAAGCCCACAAGAAAATTCTCCAAAAAAAATGCTTAAAGTCCAGAGGACCCCACAAGAAATTCGTTAAAATACTGGAAAAAAGTCCACAAAAAATTCTCCAAAAAAAAGAAGACTAGAGGAAGTCTACAAAAAGTTTGCTGAATACCAGGAAAGTTCACAAAAAAAATCTCTAAAAAAAAACAAAAAAAAACTAAAGTAAATTCAAAAAAAGTTCACCAAAATACTGGAGAAAAGTTTACAAGAAAATTCTCCAAAAAAAAAAAACACCAAAAGCCACAAGAAATTTGCGAAATACCAAAGGAAAATCTACAAAAAAATTTTTCAAAAAACCCAAAAGACTAATGCTAAAAGACCAGAGGAAGTCCACAAGGAATTTACTGAGAGACCAGAGGAACGTTTACAAGAAATTTGCTGAAATACTAGAGGAACGTCCACAAGAAAATTCATCAAAAAAATGCGAGAAGTTCACAAAAAATCATCAAAAAACAAGTGCCGAAAACCAAAAAAAGTCCACAAGAAATTCACCAAAAAGTACAAGAAAATTCTTCAAAAAAAAAAATAAAGAAAAACTGGGAACAAGTCCACAACAAAAAAAAACACCAAAAAACCAGAGGGAAGTTTTTCCAAAAAATGCTGAAATACCAGAGAAGGACCCCGAAATATACATAGATAGGTCAGATTAATTATAGGGTTACTAAAAAAGAAAAGATCTGCAGAAAAAACTTCAAAAATAAGCAAAAAAATTACTATAAATAGAAAAGATCTGCATTAAAAACCTCAAAAATAAGCAAACTCATACCTGACCTATCTATGTATATTTCGGGGTCCTACCAGAAAGAAGTTCACAAAAAAGTGGTTAATAAACTTTCTTGTAAACCTTCTTCTAATTTCATCTGAAAGACCAGAGGAAAATGTTTACCAGCAAATACTGAAAAGACAAGAGGAAGTCCATAAGAAAGTTCACCAAAAATGCTGAAAGATAAGAGGAAGGTCCACAAGTAAATTTTTCAAAAATGCTAAAAAATCCACAAGAAAGTTCATAAAAAGTTCATCAACCAATTCCGAAAGCTTAGTAAGTCTACAGGACTTTACTAAAAACCAAAAGAAAGTTCCACTTATTACCAACACCAAAAGTTTAGAATCTCCACAAATGATAGTGCTGAAGCAACAAGCAAAAGGTTGAAACCACTAATGATACTGAAACAACGAAAGCCTAGAATCTTTACAAATGGTGGCACCAAAACAACAAAAGCCTGGAAAAGAAATCAATTGACAAAACCACAAAAAAAAAAAAACAAAAAAAAACTTATCTTGTGAAGCAAAAAAGAAACAAACAAAGCAGATCTAGATCAAACTAAATCTAGATCCGATTCTGTAACTATAGATCTAACCACCCAGGGAAGTACAAGGTCAGCTAATCATATAAGAATGCCAATGAGTGCACAACCATGCGGATGCATAAAAAACATATTCTCTTATAATTTTAATAAATTTATAATTTTAATAAGAGAATATGTTTTCATGCACCATATGGTTGTGCACCTATTAGCATCCTTATATGATTAGCCAACCTTGCACTTCCCTGGGTGGTTAGATCGACAGTCACAGAATCAGATCTAGATTTAGTTTGATCCAGATTTGCTTTGTTTTTTTTTTTGCTTCGCAAGATAAGTTTTTTTTTGGAAGTTTTTTTTCTTGTGGTTTTGTTAGTAATTTTTTTTTTATCTTCTTTTCCAGGCTTTCGTCGTTTTGGTACTGCCATTTGTAGAGATTCTAGGCTTTTGTCGTTTCAGTATTGTTAGTGGTTTCAGCTTTTTGCTTATTGCTTCGGCACTATTATTTGTGGAGATTCTAAGCTTTTGGTGTCGGTAGTAAGTAAACTTTCTTTTGATTATTTGACATTTTTAGTAAAGCCCTATAGACTTGCTAAGCTTTCGGAATTGGTTAGTGAACTTTTTGTGGACTTTTTTGTGGATTTTTTAGCATTTTTAAAGAATTTTCTTGTAGACTTTCCTCTTATCTTTGGTGTTTTTAGTGAACTTTCTTATAGACTTCCTCTTGTCTTTCAGCATTTAGCTAGTAAACTTTCTTGTGGATTTTCCTTTGGTCTTTTGGATGAAAACCAAAGAAGGTTCACAAGAAAGTTTATCAACGACTTTTTTGTGAACTTCTCTCTAGTATTTCGATATTTTTTGAAGAAAACATCTCTTTGGTTTTTCAGTGTTTTTTTTTTTGTTGTGGACTTGCCTCTGGTTTTTCTTTATTTTTTTTTTGAAGAATTTTCTAGGACCCTGGACCAGAGATGGCGTCGAAACGAAACCTACCCGAAACTAGTTTCGGAAGGGTTCTAATCCGAAACTAGTTTTGAATTTTTTTAAAAAAATTGAAACTCTGAAACCCGAAACCCCGAAACTATAATCTGAAACCCCAGTCTATAATCCGAAACTCAAATTATTATATTGAAGCTTTTAAAATTTATTAGAAAAGTTGACTTATTTTTAATGAACCCAAAATGTAAAGAAATTATAACATTATATAGCTCATTTTTTTTAATTATGTTTTTGGCTATTTTTTTTTACTGCCTCGGTTTGTTCGGGTTTTTTTAAAGCTGCTCAACTTTGTTTTAAATATCATACCGTTATTACAACTGATTTCAAAATTCTAGGACGATAGAAAAAATTGCCAATGATGAATCGATAAGTATTTGATGCCTTTTGATACCAACAATTTATTTAATTCTGTAGTAACTAATCAACTCTATCATTATTAGATATGGATGTATTAATTCTTATTATTACTTGATATTGTACGTAGTAAGTAAAAAAAACTGATGCTTGCAAAAGCAACCTTGATTGTCAGAATATAAACTTCGGAATTATACCTTTAATGTTATACTTGTGAATAATAACAACAAAAAGGACTGCACGCATGCAATAAATCGTTGAATGCATTCTAGCGCTGGATATTCAAATTTTATTGTATTCTTTAAGGAGATATATAACATACATCAATGCGATTAATGTATTGAAGAGATACATAGCATATATCAGTGCATCTGAAAGAGATATACAGTATAATACTTTAATGCAACAAATGTATATGGAAGTTTGGGTAGTTTTTGGTGTTCAGTTGAGGTTTCAGGTTTCGAATAAGGTTTCAGATGAGATTTTGAGTTTCATATAAGGTTTCAGAAGTTATAATCCGAAACCCGAAACTTCAACGCCAACATTGGAGAGAATAAACAAATAAATTATTGATGTTTTGGCAGTTTCGGGGTTTCAGTTGAGGTTTCGGGTTTCGTTGAGGTTTCGGGTTTCGGTTGAGGTTACAAGTTTCGGATAAGGTTTCAGAAGCTATAACCGAAACCTGAAACTTTCGGAATCACCGAAAAAGGTTTCGGTGCCATCTTTGCCCTTGACATCTTTCATATAGGTCATATTTGGATTTTTCCAATTTTGGTCCAATTTGCTAAAAACTGCAAACCTACATTTTATTAAATAATTAAATAAGTTTTGATCCAGTAATCAGAATTGAATAAACTTTTTTTTGTTAGATGCGCCTCACTGAGGGCTTCATTTTAAAAAAAAAGTTCATTCAAATTGGACTACTCGATGCCAAGATAATTGCCAAAAACTGATTTTTTATTTTTCAAATTTCAGGGGTTTTTGCCGAAAACTTAATTGATGATTCGCCACTCAACAGAAGAATGATCTTAGTGTAACGTGACGCAGATCACTATGTAAATCCTATATGTACGGAATGCAGTGTTCGTCCAAGGAAAACTTTTTATTTTACTAAGTTAAAGCAAAGTCAATTAATTGAAAGTTGTAGAGCTCAATGAGACGATTCTAATGGTGGTTAGATCATCCAAATCGGTCCAGTGGATGCCGAGATATCTTCGAAAAACGATTGGCCGCCTATATAAAATTACTATGTAAACAGATATAAACAATAGTTTGTTTACATAAAAATTTTATATAGTCGTCCAATCGTTTTTTGAAGATATCTTGGCATCCACTAGGCCGATTTGGATGATCTAACCACTGTTAGAATCGTCTCATTGAGCTCTACAACTTTCAATTAATCGACTTTGCTCGTTAACTTAGTAAAATAAAAAGTTTTCCTTGGACGAACGCTGCATTCTATACATATAGGATTTACATAGTGATCTGCATCACGTTACACTAAGATCATTCTTCTGTTAAGTAGTGAATCATCAATTAAAATTAAAATATGATCTCTATACTAGATGTCTGGGTCCTAATTTTTTTGCACTTTTTGGCAAATTTCTTGTGGACTTCTTCTGGTCTTTCAGTACTTGTTTTTTGGAGAGTTTTTTTTGTGGACTTCTCGCATTTTTTTTGAAAAATTTTCTTGTGGACATTTCTTTGGTATTTAGCAAATTTTTTGTGAATGTTCTTCTGGACTCTCAGTGAATTCCTTGTGGACTTTTTCTAGTCTTTTGGTGTTAGTCTTTTGGGGCTTTTTTGAAGAATTTTTTGTGGAATTTTCTTTGGTATTTCACGAATTTTTTGTGGCTTTTGGCATTTTTTTTTTGAAGAATTTTCTTGTGGCCTTTCTTCTGGTATTTTGGTGAACTTCTTGTAAACTTACTCTGGTTTTTTGGTGTTTTTTTTTAGAAAAGTTTTTTGTGGACTTTCCCTAGTATTCAGCAAACTTTCTGTAAACTTTCTCTGGTCTTCTTTTTTTTGGAGAATTTCTTGTGGACTTTTTTTTCTCTGGAATTTCAGCAAATTTCTTATAGACTTCTTCTGGACTTCAAGTATTTTTTTTTGGAGAATTTTCTTGTAGGTTTTTCTCTGGTATTTCGCGAATTTCTTGTGGACTTCCTCTGGTCTTTCAATGTTAGTCTTTTGGGGCTTTTTTGAAGAATATTTTTGTGAACTTTCTTTTAGTATTTCACAACTTTCTTGTGGACTTCTGCTGGACTTTTTGCATTTTTTTAGAGATTTTTTTGTGGGCTTTTCTCCGGTATTTTGTGAATTTCTTGTGGCTTTTGGCGTTTTTTTTTGAAGAATTTTCTTGCGGACTTTTCTTCGGTATTTTGGTGAATTTCTTGTGAACTTCCTCTGGATTTTGGCATTTATTTTTAGAGAATTTTCTTGTGGACTTTTCTGATATTCGGCAAACTTTCTGTGAACTTCCTCTGGTCTTCTTTTTTTTGAAGAATTTCTTGTGAACTTTTCTCCAGTATTTTAGTGTATTTCTTGTGGTTTTTTTTTGGACTTTAAGCGTTTTTTTGGAGAATTTTCTTGTGGGCTTTTCTCTAGTATTTCATAAACTTTTTGTGGACTTCTTCTGGTCTTTGATGTTAGTCTTTTGGGGTTTTTTTGAAGAATTTTTTTGTGGACTTTCTTTCGATATTTCGTGACTTTCTTGTGAACTTTTGCTGGACTTTTTCCATTTTTTTAGAGATTTTCTTGTGGGCTTTTCTCCGGTATTTTATGAATTTCTTGTGGCTTTTGGCGGTTTTTTTTTGGAGAATTTTTTTGTAAACTTTCCTCTGATTTTGGCGAACTTCTTGTGAACTTTCTCTGGTTTTTTGGCTTTTTTTTTAAAGAATTTTCTTGTGGACTTTCTTCTTGTTTCTTTTTTTTTACAGCCTTGATACATAATTATATTATAATAATAATATAAAGAATATGTAAATAAATTAAAAATTTTAATAAAAAAATCATTATATCATTATACAGTATGTTGAACATAACGTAAAGAATAAAAAATATTTAGAAAATTGCAATTAGTGATGCTTAACGAAATAACGAAACATGATGAAACTTATAGTTTTGTCAAGTTTTGTCAATAACGAAACTTGACAAAGTTTATAGTTTCATCAAGTTTCATCAATAACAAAACTTGACAAAACTTATGATTTCGTCAAGTTTCATCAATAACAAAACTTGATGAAACCTATAGTTTCATCAGGTTTCGTTATTTTATCAAGCATCATTCTGTGGTTGATGGGTTGGCAGATCGATTGGTTAACAGGTTAGAGATTGAATGCCTATCTTGTTCATCACGTGAACAATTTTTATTGGCTAATTTAGGGGTGCATAACCGTGAAGATGCGCAAAAAACTTAAACCCAAATTATAAATGAATTTATTATAAATATAATTTTATAAATAATAGCCTATTTACAAAGCTTTAAAATACTATTTTTATAAGTAATACAATTTATAAAATTTAAATTGTAAAGTATAAGGTCTAAAACTTAGAGCTCTAGCCCACAAAACAATACTGTTTTTCTAGTTTATTATAAATTATTTTATTAATAAGGGTGCTAACATTTATTAGACAATATTTTAGAAAATAGGGATCAAGCAAAATCTTACCTTTAGTTAAATTTGATTGGCTAAAATTTTATATGTAAATATTATCTGAGAATAGAGGATAAGCCTCTATAGTAAATAGATATTAGGTAATAAATGTCAGCTCTCTAATCAATATATTGTTTTATACTTAATATGTCTAAACTTTTAAATAGATAATGTCAAACTAAATAGATAAATAATCTTTTAAAGATACTTTTAAATGAATACTCAACTAATATGAATAAGCTATTACTAAAGTTCTGGATAAATAAATTGATGAACTACTAGAATTAATACAAGCCATAGTACTGATTGATATCTTACTATACATATAAGAACAATTAATTCTAACAAGTTTTTTTATTTAACAATAATAATTTTCTTGAAAGTTCTCATTGGAGTATTAATATATAAGTAATATTTGTCAAGCTATATAAAAAAAATGCGTAAGTTTAATAAGTTATATAAAAAATAATTTAAGTGAAAGTTTAATATATTAGATAAATAATAAAAATAAAAGCAAGATCTCATCTTTAATATTTAAAAAAAATATATATATATATATATTAGATAAAAAATAATTTAAGCAAAGGTTTAGTAAGAAATATAAAGAAATAATTTAAACAAAGGTTTAGTAAGTTAATTAAAAAATAATCTTTGATCAAAAGTTTAATAAGTAATTTGCGCAAAGGTTCACTAAGTTATATATTAAAAGATTATCAATCTAAGTTCATGTAACAAACAATTAAATACTAGGTAGATTCAATTTATGTAGTGCACTGCTAGTTTGAAATCGAAACAGCCTATTTTAAATAGTTTGATCTTTCTAGTTACCATAGTACAGAAACAAAAATTCTGTCAAACTTTATAGCCTTTAATTAATTATTATTGATAAAAGGCTATGATGATCAAACTCTATAATTAATCATAGTAATAGTGTTTTAATCGATTATAATTGATCAAAAAAGTATCTCCAACTAAAAATTTTATAATCAATCATATTCATTTTGACTAAGCAATTGATCATATTAGGTTCGATTCCAGTTTTTAATCAGCTATCTAAATTTCTACTATAATCTGCCATTACAAAACTTGTTAGCTATTGTGATATTGAAATTAACAGTTGTGGTTTTATCCAATTTATTGTACTGACTGCTATATTATAGTGATTTGCTATAAAAAAAATTCAGTATGTACATACATATATACGTTGATACTTAATGTCATAATACTTAATATTTGTTTGATTCATGAATTTTACTATAATTTACCATAAAGACTTTTTGTGGAATAATAGTATATTACATGATCAAAGAGCATGGGAGTCACATGTCTGCGCCATAGAACTAGCGAAATCATGATCTGCAAAAAGAAAAAAGATCATATGCAAATGATACAATGACAACATAGTCTAGGTAGGGCATTACAATTATTACATTTATATGCATTACCAGATTTAACTGGACTGCTACAGGCATATCCCTAATTAGCTATAAAAGTATCTAAACTATACACTGCATACTTTGTACTATGTTCCTGGTAAAGTATATTAATTACTTTTAAAATTTTACTATATATGTAATTTGTTACGTAGAATAACTTTAATTAATGCACAGTAATCGATTTGCTTATAAAAATAAAAGATTTATATGTAGCCACAATCTGTAATCAATTGAAAAAATTTTTTATCATCACATTATTTATGCAGCCATGATATTAAAGATGGGTGACAAATAAAAAAATATTTAATTGATAAATGATGAAACGGAAACTATTTCGTCAAACAACTTTGAGTTGACGAAAATAATGAATGACTAAACTGATGACAAATACAAACCTCATGACGAATAACAAAATGTATGGAAAGGTTTGGCGAGTTTTCAGTAATTATGTGAAATTAATGTTTTCTATTATTTCACAGTTACCCGATATTACCTGATGATTTGCATTGATTATCCAGTAAGTCTGTAAATGAAACAATAAATAAAAAAAACAATTATTATAAAATGCACTTCCTATAGGTTTTCAAAACTAAGCTATCTCCAAAAGAAGCTACTCTAGATTTTTAGAAAAATTTTTAAAGAAATCATTAACAGTCGCTACATATAAAACTTTTTTTACTATGTAATCTTCAAAAGTTCAATTAAATAAAGTTGTTCAGCGTAACAAAATACACTTATAGTAAAAATTTCATGGCATTTGGACAACTTATTATTAGTACGTTTTTCAATTTTTTGAAAAATTTAACAATCCGAAAATAAGCTACCCTACAATTTTTTGTGTAACTTTTTGGCCAAAAAGGATAGCTTATTTTCAGACAAATACAGTCAAATACAGTATGGTGTTTTACCACCATAGTAAATTAGATTTGCAAATCCATGTAACAAAAACAAAAAAATAAATTTTAATTACTTTAGGGCCTGGGATTTTATCAAGGCTTTAGTATATACAAAATTTAGCAAGAAATTGTTTTTATTAGAGCCCCAAAGGTGGTTTCATAAGCAAAATTTTGAGATATGAATGCTTTTTTAAAAAAATAACAAAAAAAACGAAATTTTATGTTACACCTGATCTTAAATTTTGATTGGCTATTCTAATAGGTTTGTGTAACATGGTGTAAAGCACCATTAGTGATTTAAGCCACATGGGTTTAGTCGGCTGGCTTAGCCAGTCAGCTAAATCATTGGCTAAGCGGCTGGCCAACGGCTAACTATTGGTTTGCATTTAGAATATTTCGGGGATATTTGGTCCGTATTTTATGTTCTTTTATTTTCCTTTTCGAAATACAAGTCACTCTCTTATAGTGAACTCTCGATATAGTGAAGACTAATTAAAAAATCTCAATATAGTGAAGTTAGACTCAAAGCCAGTTTATATAAAATTCTCTCGATAAAGTGAATTTACTAATAAAACTCTCGTTATGTTGAATTTTTAAAAGTTTTTATTAATGGAACAGGTCATTTCACTATAACTTGTATTCTTATAATAGTTTTTAGCCGCATTAGTCAGCTGATCACATTACATTGGCTGGCTTAGCTCCGGCTTCCTTAGCTGGCTTAAATCACTAAGCACCATAGGTGCGTTTTAGTAAAACTCAAAAAAAATATCAGCTTTAGATTCAATGGAAAGCTAAAATTGATTTTTTTTATGAGCTTGTCAATTCTAGTGGAGTTAATTTTTATAACGATCTGACAATTTAATAGAAAACAATTCGTAGCCAAATAAATGATTACTATGTTTTTGTATAAACTGATGAATGATAAAATAGCAATAACTTTGAAAGAAATTTAAGATTTAGAATATTCAGAGGTCGTCATGATGAAGCTTGTCAAAAGGGGTCAATTGCATTTTATACTTTATTAGTCAAATTAATTTCGCCAAGAGTTTTGTTAATCATCAGTAGTTTCGTCAATTGTTAGCAGTTTTATCAATTGCCAAAATTTCATCAATACGAAACTATTAACAAAATGGTTAAATATAATTATGGAAATAATGAAAATATCGATAGTTTAAATAGTATGAATAATGTAAACAAAGTTATTAGTGAAAATTTAAATAATGTAGAGGATGAAAACAATGATTCAGAAAATTTACCTATGGCACTTCGAAAAACATGTCAAAATTTTAAAAAGTAAATAAATAAAGCTTTTATGAATCGATCTTTTTGTTTTATAATTATAATAGTTTCGTTAATAGTTTCGTCAATTGTCAATAGTTTCATCAATCGTCAGTAGTTTCGTCAATCGCCAGTAGTTTCATCAATCGTCAAAGTATCATCAGTGACTAAACCATTTCGTCAATCATGAAATAGTTTTGTCACTCATCTTTACCTGGGATCAAGATTAAAATATCTTAGAACTTACTACAATACTATAAAATGAAATAGTTAGTTATATACGTAGGACAGTAGGATGAGAGGCAAATTTAGTTAATTACGGAAGCTCAGATTACACAAAAAGGCAAAAATTTTAAACTTACAAGTATGCAATATCGTTTGATTTGTATCAAAAAAAACGTTAAATAACTGAAAAAACAATGTGTTATATTTTTTTTGTTCCTCTTTTGTTTCTAATATTCGTTGCTTCCATTTTCACAATTGGTATAGTTGGTGTAACTTTTATTGGGATCCTGCTTACAGGGTATATTCTTTAATTAATGAAATGAATATTTTTGAAACCTATATATATAACATTGGACATTCTCTCTTTAGAATTTTCATATATAAAATAATGAATAAACAAAGTCCACCAGAAACACTCCAAAGCCTTTTAAAATATGAATACAAGGCTGGTCAGACACAAAAGTTTCTCGGTACAGATCACAATTTTCTTTTATATACATGAATAGCATAATGGTAATACATGTAGCAGTGTTTTGATGTTTGTTTAACCTATCTGTAGATCGCGTGGGGATGAATTTTAGATGGCCCTCCTCGATGCCAGAATATCTTAGAAGGGACGCTTTTATAAAAATTTTTGATGTTGATTTGGAAGAGGATGAAGTCGGGTTTAACATGATATTTTTCTATAATGAACTTGATAGAGGAGTGTTTGTAGGACATGAAGACAAGTGAGTAATAGTAAACGACCAGAAGGTTATAGAATATGGAGATGAATATAACGATGATGAATTGAATTCCGTTTTCGAAATTATGCCAAATGCTATACAACTCCCTGTTGATCCGGCACGTCTGCTGCGCAGTAAGCCGGCGAAGATGGTAATTGCTTAGCGCATTAACAATGGGAGTGATTATAAGGTTTGAATACATATAAGAGGCTTCTAACTCCTTTTATAGGATTTTGTTCTTAGGATTTTGTTCCCAGAATTTGTATAGTTTTTCAAATTAATTGATTACTAAATAAAGGTCAGAATTCGTATAAGAAGACCTAATGATAATAATATAATCGTTACGTTTTCGTATGATTTTTATGATATCTTACACAATAAAAAATATACGTGTGTAGTCGATACAGGTGCACCTAATACTATCTTGCCACATCATGCTAGAAGGATACTTGGGAGAAAGGGTTGGAGTAGAGTTGTAACGATAGCTAGAGGTTATGGTGCTCCCGTCAGACAAATTTGTGCTTCAATGATGTTTGAGGTGTCTATTGGTGATAATTACAATTGGTCCAAGTGGTTCAAGCAAAAATTTTACTCTGGGAAAGTGATCCTGGTGATCAAGTGGAATATGCCCTTGTTGGAAATGATGTTACTGATCAATTAGCCTACATATACGAGCCAGGGAATCTGTTAAAGTTCTTAAATCTTGAGGATGAGACAAGACTTACTATGTTTTTGAATGGGTGCAGTTAATCCTTGATTAATAATCTACTTGATAGGAATTCCATATAAAAGATATTGATATTGTTGCTTTATAAATATAATAAATATAATTCATTCTTTTTTAGCTGCTTCATTGAAAGAATTTTCTTTAAGTATTTCCTCTAGTGTTCTCTCTAATTCTTCCTCATTACTTTCTTCTAATAGCCTTAATAAGAGCATCGGCCAAGTTTTCTTGGGAAGAATTTTTGCTAGTGTTTATTTCTTCTGACATTTTTTTGACTTCAATCGATTGTTCATTTAATTCTAAGATTTTAGTTTGTAGGCGCATATTTTGCAACAACTAAATGACAGTTAGTTAATCTTGCATTATTATTGTATAGTTAGTTAGCGTTAGTTAGTTAGTTAGTTAGTGCTTGGGATAAATCAGTAGCGTTTTGTGGTATTCTCAATTGCTTTTTTTAATTTTACTTTTAGTAATTGATTTTCTTCGTTTTTGCTTTTTTAGGTAATTTTGGATTTTACGAATTTCAACCGATTGTATTTCTCGAGCACTAGCGATAGCGATATTGCAATCGATAAAAGCATCGATTCGATGCGAAGCGCTAGCGCAATAGCGCTCAAATTTTTTCGGTAATCGAACAACAGGCTATTATATAGTCAACAAAATAAATAAATGGTGACTAGAAAAGGAGCATCGCCTCAATTTAGTTAGCATACTGCGTAATAACCAAATTAACGTAAAATAATGCTTTATCAACTCTATTTAATATTCTAATACTGTACTTTAGATACTTTTTTACTTTATTAGTGATTTCCATTTAAATATCATTTATTTCTTATTCTGAGATCTTTCTGTCCTTCGACCATATATAAAATTACTTCATATCCAAAAAATCGATAAACAATACTCTATGCAAATAGTGCTTTATCTAATTTTTTCATTATTTTAAAACTGCACTTTAAATACGTCTTGACTTTATTAGTAAATCCCTTTACTATTATTATTTCTTACTTTTAAATTTATCCGCCCTATTCCTATATATAATTACTCCATTCATGTACAATAAAGCAATAATTAAATTTAAATAATGATCTACATAGACAGTCAGTGCTTAATCGACTCTTATTATTCTGATACTGCAGCTTAGATACGTCTTTACTACTATTTTTCATTAAATAATATTATTTCTTAATCATAAATTTATCCTTCTTTAGTCTATATATAAAATTATTTCAATTATGTCCAAAAACTTATTTACTTAAGAATACTACACAAAGTCGAATTGAAACCGCTCATTTCACTATCCTTACTAATTAGAGGATTCTTACTATACATAAAACACTTATCTCTAACCCAACCTTAACCTAACTCTAAAAATCGGAAAATCAGAAAAATCGGGTAAATTTCGTAAGGTGCCAGGCTTCATTTATTTGTATAACATTTTTTTAAATTTTATTCGCATGCTTATCGTTATAGCAATAGAAAGATTAATACTAAGCTTAAGATCTATCTCAGAACTAATACAACCTTTATTCTTTTTTGTTAATAAGAGACAAAATATAAAATCTCTTATTTATATTTGAAAATTTAAAGAGCCAACTAAACATCTGACAACCAAATTGTAAATTTGAAAATAATAAAACAAACCGTATAAAATTCTGAGATCATATAACTTGATCTACTGCTCGATTAAACTCGTTCTAAGATCTGAATCTCCACTTATCGCTTGTTGTTTTTGTCTTTCTAATCTAAAAATTTCTGAACCATTTTGGAAAAAAGAGTAGTTGCAAATCCACGAAATAAGAAATTCATTACGACGACACTGAACATTATGATTAGTTGTATTCCTGAGAACAGAATTTGGTGGAGGGGGTACTTGTACGCCTTGATTATCCACAAAATAGATACTTGCAATATTTTCATCAATCCTTTCGATCCTTGCTTCGACATTGCGTCCAATATGGAGCACATTTATCATCAGGAAATTTTATGTATAGATATTAATCGATATATAACAGTTAATCATTTTATATTGATTAAAAAATAACGATATATATCGATTAACTGGTTAAAAATCGATTTATATCTAAATCGATATATATCATTTTCTATATTAAATCGTTATATATCTACAAATCAATTATAATCAAAATTATTTAAAACAATATATAACGATTAACAGATCTTTAATGATTACACAGGTAATTACTTGAAACGATATATAACAATTAACAGATCTTTAACGATTACACAGTGTTTTGACCACGTTACAAAAATTTCATCCCCAGATTATCGGGTAAAAAAAAAAAAA
>QKWP01001383.1:82861-116590 GCA_003550325.1 Gigaspora rosea
AGGCAAATTTGGCTGGAAAATTGCTATAAATATGCTTATGATCTATATTTTTTAAAACTTAAGATATTTAATTAAAATTTTTTTTGATAAAAATTGAAAATAAGGATTATATTATAGTAGTATTTAATTTTATATTATAAGAAAAAAAGTTTAAGTTGATAATAAGCTAAAAATAGATAAATTTCAAAAAATTTTTTATCCAAAAAAATTATCTACTTTTTTTTGGCGAACTCTATAAATATTAGCTCTAGCTTCCTGATTTAATAGAATGATATAGTTTATAAAAAGGATTACAACTTTTATTATTGCAACTTTTGTGATTTACTTGTAAAAATTAGGACTTGTATTAGAAGTGAAAAATTTTTTTATAGATGGGAACATATAAAATTTAAGAAAACCTAAAAAAAAATTTTATAGTAAAAGTTTTAAAATAAAAACTTTAAACTTTTATTGCTTTAAAGTTTATTAATAATTTTAAAAAATTTTCATAATAAAGTTTATAAAATATATTTTAAAGAAAATATTCTATAAATAAAGTATACCCCATATGCTTAATAAATTTTTATTTTATTTAAAAAAATGTAATATTTCTAAAAAAATCCAGGCAAATTTGCCTGGATTACAGTTTAAGGGATAATATATAATATATGTAATATTTAAAATATAATATATAATAAAAAATAAAATTTTATATTAAATAGCGAAAACTTGCGAATATTGTATATTTAATAATTTAAAATATTATATAATAATAATAATAAATAAAAAAAATTTATAACTAAATTGCGAAAACATGCAAAAACTTGCGAAAACCTGTCAAATGTTCAAAAAGTATGATTATGTGAATATATTAATTATTAATTGATATCATATTCGATATAACTGGATATATATCAATTACTATTACTATCGATAGTAATCGACAGGGTATTAACCGGATATTAATCGATTACTATCACTATCGATAGTAATCAACAGGAGTGATGAGTATCGATATATATCTTACTAGTTAGTAATCGATATATATCTATATATAAAATTTGCTGATGATGTTGTTGTTTTGATAAGAGAAACTACTCTTGCGGAATAACATTTTATAAGAAGGATCGTTTATATCTGTTTGTGCCATTTTTTTGAAGGTGAGCAAAATTTTATTATTTTATATCAATACTTTAATGAGAATATTTCACAAATATAATTAATAATGTCATGCGTTTCTCACTCAGAAATAGGACGTTAAGTGAATTATGTCCTTATCTAGAAGTGAGAAATATTTATAAAAAGTGGACGAGAAAGAATTTCTTAAACTCGATGTTACGAAGACTTTTATATGTGGTATTTAAATTTTTTTTTCTTTACGTCAAAATCTCACTGCGGTTAGGATTAGCTAAGCATTATAAAGAGACTAACCATTTCTCGTATGGAATGTTGGTCATTGTTTTACATACTACGGCAAAATTCTATAGAATATTGATATTATCTTTTCTAATAAATAAAAGCTAATGTGAGTATGTATAGATAACGAATCCAGTATATGTTCCAATGTTCTTGAATAATATCCTGGGGATGATATTTTTTGACCGAATACCTATTTATATAAGTGCCAGAATAACGATAAAAGATATGTTAATGATCTTACAATTAGTATTACTACAGTAGTACTATATGATAAAACGAACATTTGTTTTGAATTTTCTGATCATGTTACGTTATACGAGATCCCGAAATCTGATTGGTTCGGTGATACATAAGCCGTTGTCACTTATGTGACAAATAACTTTACTCATTCACAGGGACGATGATTTTCTGCGGCAACTAAATCCAAATTCTGCGGTAATTTATTCCTAATTTCTGCAATAATTCTGCAATAATAAATTTATATTTATGCACAAAAAAATTTCAAATTCTGTGAATTTCTGCACAAAAAACCTTCTATTTCTGCGCAAAAAAAATCTAATTGCTAATGTACTGAAATTTCTTGACAAACCACGATCGTGTTTTGTGTTAGCCGATTATCTATCCTTCCCATTAATAAATAAGTACTTGTTATTCACTAGGATACTGTTTTTATGACGTGGCCGAAGGTCAAGTCATAATGCAGTATCTGCTGTGAAGGAATCAGCAATTATTAGCCACAATTTGACCAATAATTCGCTTATCCGACATGTTTGACGTAAACAACGAACTATTATTGTGTAACTTATTCGGCCTCCTTCTAATTCACCTCTTAAGAGGTGATGAAATTTAAATAGCTTACACAAAAATCGTTCGGCGTTCATATAAGACACGTCGGATAAGCAATTTGATTGGTCCGAATCAAATTCTAGTCTAAATTCCGCGTTTATCGGCGACAAAATCTGATTTCTGCAAAATACTTATCAATCTGTGAATTCTGCGGCATTCTGCATTTTGCAGAAAATCATCGTTCCTGCTCATTCACAAATATTATGAATATTCATAAATATTATGAATATTCATAATATTTATAAATATTCAAAATTTATGAATATTCATAATATTTATGAATATTCATAATATTATGAAGATTCATAATATTTATGAATATTCATAATATTTATGAATATTCATAATATTTATGAAAATTCAAAAATATATTCGAATATATTAATAAATTAATTATTCGAATATATATAAAGATTTATAAATATAAGTACTAACATGTTAATACTCATGCATAGGTTTTTTTTATACAAAGTGAAAAGATGGGTGACAAATGACAAAACGCGTGATGAATAACGAAATGCATGAAAATCATCATTTGGGTGTAATTTCGTACTCGTTTTTTTCGTTTCTATCCATATTTTTGTAGTATATTATAATTTTTAATGAGTAAATGTAAAAATGCAAGTTTTTTTTTTAGGAATCATGTGAAATTAATTTTTTCTATTATTTCACAGTTATCCGATATTACCCAATGATTTGCATTGATCATCCGGATCTATCCAATAAGTCTGTGAACAAAACTACGAATAAAAAAATATCTCTTTAGATTCAATGGAAAGCTAAAATTGATTTTTTTATGAGCTTGTTAATTTTAGTGGGGTTAACTTTTATAATGGTCTGACAATTTAATAGAAAACAATTCGTGGCCAAATAAATGATTACTATGTTTTTGTATAAACTGATAAATGATGAAATAGCAGTAACTTTGAAAGAAATTTAAGATTCAGAATACCCAGAGGTCGTCATGATGAAGCTTGTCAAAGGGGTCAATTGCATTTTATATTTTATTAGTCAAATTAATTTCGCCAAGAGTTTCATCAAACATCAGTAGGTTTGTCAATTTTGGAAATTTCGTCAATCACCAAAATTTCATCAATACGAAACCATTGAAAAAATGGTTAAATATAATTATGAAAATTAAAATCTTGATAGTTTAAACAGTATGAATAATATAAACAAAGTTATTAATGAAAATTTAAATAATGTAGAGGATGAAAACAATGATTCAGAAAATTTTTCTATAGCACTTCGAAAAACATGTCAAAATTTTAAAAAGTAAATGAATCGATTTTTTTTTTTGTTTTATAATTATAATTGTTTCGTCAATAGTTTCGTCAATCATCAATAGTTTCGTCAATCGTCAATAGTTTTGTTAATCGTCAGTAGTTTCGTTAATCGTCAAAGTATCATCAGACAAAACCATTGACTAAACCATTTCGTCAATCGTGAAATAGTTTCGTCATCCATCTTTACCTGGGATCAAGATTAAAATCAAGATAAGATCTTAGAACTTATACTATAAAATGAAATACAGTTGCCTCTCTCTAATTCGGCCCTCTATATACCGGACTTTTGATAATCCGAACTAAGACTTTCAGGACAAATATTTATATATATATTTCCTCTAGATATACCAAATTAGCATAGTAAATTTTCTATTCCGGATCCGAACTCAAGTTAATCAGTACATTTAATCTTTTATTTAAGGGTAGAGTATATGTAGATCATTTTTATATTACTAATTATGACTCTACTATGTAAATCAGATTACACAACACAATCACTACGGATGAGTTGCATAAAAATAAATATAACATTATAAAATATCACTAAACCTGCTTTTGAATACTTGTTTTATCAAAATATAAAAAAAATCTCATATTAACTAAGTTGGTATGTCAAAAATTTACTTACAAAGTTAATGAATTTTGCGGGTGATAAATAAATTTTGCAGGTGACAACGCGAAACTAGCCAATTACATCACGTGATTTACGGGTGATCTACAAGTGATCGACATAGGGTAAACTCTACCCTTAATTAAATTTATTTTATATTACGAATAAAATTTATTTATATAATTAATTGATATTCACTGGAGAATAGGCGAAATGAGGCGTCTTCCATCTAAAATTTTTTTCTTACTAAGTTAACGATACATGTCCACTAATTAAAAGTTGTAGAGCTCGTCGAGAAGCTTCTAATAGTAGTTAGATCATCCAAATCGGCCTAGTGGATGGCGAGATATCGTCGAAAAATGATTGGCCGACTATATAAAAATCTGTGACGGAAATTTCATATGAAAATCACTATAGGCGAAATGTGCGCGTGCTCCATCTAAAACTTTTTTTCTTACTAAGTTACGATATATGCCCACTAATTGAAAGTTGTAGAGCTTGTTGAGGCGCATCTAAAGGTGGTTAGATCATCCAAATCGACCCAGTGGATGGCGAGATATCGTCGAAAAACGATTGGCTGACTATATAAAATCCCTGTAAACAATATTTGTTTACATAGAGCTTAATATAGTCAGCCAATCGTTTTTTGACGATATCTCGCCATCCACTGGGACGATTTGGATGATCTAACCACAGTTAGATGCGCCTCGACGAGCTCTACAACTTTCAATTAGTGGACATGTATCGTTAACTTACTAAGAAAAAAAGTTTTAGATGGAGCACGCGCACATTTCGCCTATAGTGATTTTCATATAAAATTTCCGTCACGGATTTTTATATAGTCGGCCAATCGTTTTTTGACGATATCTCGCCATCAACTGAGCCGATTTGGATGATCTAACCACCATTAGTTGCGTCTCGACGAGCTCTACAACTTTCAATTAGTGGACATGTATCGTTAACTTAGTAAGAAAAAAAATTTTATTAGTAACTCTTTATATACCGAATTTTTATTAGAGTTCGGTTTAGAAAGAGAAATTTTATATTACGAACTTTCTCTATACCGAACAAAATCTCTTGGGACGGCATGTCAGATAAGAGAGAGGCAACTGTAGTTAGTTATATTCGTAGGACAAGGTGTATGAGTGAGGTAATTTGGGCAAATTTGGTTAATTACAAGAGCTCAGATTACACAAAAAGATAAAATTTTTTAACCTACAAGTATGCAATATCGTTTGATTTGTATCAAAAAAAAATTTATTAAATAACTGAAAAAATTATGTGTTGTATTTTCTTTATTACTCTTTTATTTCTAATGTTCGTTGCTTCCATTTTCACAATTAATGGGATCCTGCTTACAGGGTATATTCTTTAATTAATGAAATGAATATTTATGAAAACTATATATATAATATTGGACAATCTCTCTTTAGAATTTTCATGTATAAAATAATGAAACAAAATCCACCAGAAACACTTCAAAGCCTTTTAAAATATGAATACAAGTCTGGGCAGACACAAAAGTTTCTCGGTACAGATCACAATTTTCATTTATTTACCTGAATAGCATAGTGTAATACATGTAGTAGTGTTTTGATGTTTGTCTAACCTATCTGTAGCTCGCGTTAGGATGAATTTTAGGTGGCCCTCCTCGATGCCAGAATTTCTTAGAAGGGACGCTTTCATAAAAATTTTTGATGTTGATTTGGAAGAGGATGAAGTCGGGTTTAACATGATATTTTTCTATAATGAACTTGATAGAGGAGTGTTTGTAGGACATGAAGACAAGTGAGTAATAGTAAACGACCAGAAGGTTATAGAATATGGAGAAGAGTATAGCGATGATCAATTGAATTCCGTTTTCGAAATTATGCCAAATGCTATACAACTTCCGGTTGATCTGACACATTTGCTACATATAGTGATGCCACCGAAATTGATTTTTAAAAAAGGCCTATTTCGTCTTCATTAGAGAAAATTAAAATTTTTTATAAGGAAGAGCAAATAAAATTTATATAGATATGTTCCTTATAATTTCGTTTATTCAAAAAAAGTATCAGATAATTTCGTCTTTCAAGTAAAATAGGTCAAAAACAATTTCGTCTTCAAATTTTAATTTCGGGTTTTCAAACCCGAAATGCTTTCGTCCTCATGTATAGCCATGTAGTAAGCCGGTGAAGATGGTAATTGCTCAGCGCAGGAATGATTATAAGGTTTAAATACATAGAGGTTTCTATCTCCTTTTATAGGATTTTGTTCTTAGGAGTTTGTTCCTAGGATTTTCCTAGAATTTGTATGGTTTTTCAAATTAATTGATTTCTAAGTCAAAATTTGTATAAGGATAGACCTAATGAAAATAATATGATTGCTATGTTTTCGTATTATTTTAATGATGTCTTAAATCACAACAAAAAATATACGTGTGTGGTCGATACTGGCGCACCTAATACTATCTTTCCCTATCATACAAAGAGGATACTTGGGAGAAAGGGATGGTATAGATTTTTAATGATAGCTGGAGGTTATGGTGCTCCCGCCAAACAAATTCGTGCTTTAATGATGTTTGAGGTGTCTATTGGTTGATGATCACAATTAGACCAAGTGGGTTCAAGCAAAAATTTTACTCTGGGAAGGTGACGCTAGCGATCAAGTGGAATATGCCCTTGTTACCTGATCAATTTGCATACGTACACGAGCCAGGGAATCCGTTAAAGTTTTTAAATCTTGAGGATGAGACTAGACTTACCATGTTTTTGAATGGGTGTAGTTAATCCTTGATTAATAATCTACTTGATAGGAATTCCATATAAAAGATATTGTTGCTTTATAAATGTAATTCAACTGAATGACCGTTAGTTTATCCTTAAGACCCTAGCGTCACCAACTTAAAAAATTACGCTAAAAAATTTTCGCAGTTAAATTAAGGTTAGGGTTTGCTATTAAGTTAGGTTAAGAAGGCTTTATTAATACCAAAATTTCGTAAGGAAAACTTTTTGTTAATGCGCAGTAAGCAGTTTCATAGATAAAATGTTGATTTATGAACAATTTTTTGGTTTGGTTTTGTTTTTTTGCGTTACACCTGATCTCGAAATCTGATTGGCTGGTGAAATAGTAGCGAAATTTTTTAAGTGTTGGATGGTTGTTAATCTTGCATTCTTGTGATACATCAGGACTATAAGGATCTTCCCCGATTTCTTTCTTATAAGTTGTATATTTAGAATAAATTTTATCCGTTAAAATACTTTGTAAAACTGTTAATTCATTATACCAATCATAATATCCAAGAGTTAAGATTTCATTCACCTCCGACTATATTAATATTCTTTAGGATATACCATTGAACGTCCTATTTCTGTATACTTTCTAACATATAGGATAACTTTCTTCTGATTGGTCAATCACTTACACTTGTATTTATACAGTTTAAAGTACTTTTTAAGAATGTAACATTTCACAAGTAAAAAAAATAAAATGTCTCTATCTTCGAAAAAGTGCCAACAGTTACTATGCAAAATAATCCCAAATAATCCCACACCTTACTTAGAAGGTGAAATTTCTACGTATACTGTAACTATAGAACAATATGTAAATTGCTAAAGCATTAAATACAGCTGTTATTGAAAAAAATTAACAGTACAACCTTTTTTTTTGGAAGTAGATAAAGCGATTTCTAAACTTCGTTGGTGAGGTTTTAAAACGTAAAAAACGTTAATACATGAGAGTAAAGTTAGTAATAAGTGTTAAACCTTTATATACGTATATACAGTGTTGTCATGGGACACGGACACGGACGGCGGACAGTCCAGGACGGGACGTCCGGGACATGTCCGCCCAGAATTTTTTTTGTCCCGGACATTTTGCGACTCAACATGTGATCATCTACCAATAAAATTCGTATAATTCCGCAATTTGATTGGTTTTACTCGGCGAACATGTATCATGTTGGGACATTATTGCGGACATGTCCCGGACGTCCCGTTCCGGACTGTCCGCGTCCCTGAAAAATCGGCGGGACAATGTCCGTGTACAACACTGCGTATATATATAAAGATTACTACAGGGCTCTAATGAGTCTTATCATAATGAGTTATATATAATAAACAGTAGTTTCTTAAATATATATTAGTTCAGCGTAATAGTTAAAGTGTGAAGTGATAAAGAATTAGTTTACGAATGTAATGTAATTTAATTGGTCGATCGTCACATGTTGAGCAAATGTTCAATCATAACAGCAAATCTTACGTTTTTGATACTCCTGCACTTACTTTTTTGATACTCCTGTATGTACTCTAAAATTACGCTTACTTTTTTGATGCAGATCTGCATATATACACGTGACTTGTATTACACAAAGGCCTAGTGCATTGTTTTTGCAAAAATAATTTTTGGTTACACGCTGCTAATGTCGTGCAACGTTATACAAGTCTAATTTTGCCCGGCATTAAGCTTAATGCTGGTGGGCACTATCATGATAATGCCCCCGGCAGGGTTAGACATAATTCCGGCCCACCCTAACCCTAAATCTAGTGGTACCCTAACCCGGCATTAAGCTTAATGCTGGTGGGCACTATCATGATAATGCCCCGGCGGGGTTAGACATAATTCCGGCCCACCCAAAAACTAATTGTTCGAAGCAACATCCAATCACAGTACATATACTAGATGCATATGTCGTATAACCAGTATATGAACTGTGATTGGATGTTGCTTCGAACAATTAGTTTTTAGGGTTCCTAGATTTAGGGTTAGAGTGGGCCGGAATTATGTCTAACCCCGCCGGGGCATTATCATGATAGTGCCCACCAGCATTAAGCTTAATGCCGGGTTAGCCAGGGTTAGGTTACCAAAATTAGACTTGTGTAACGTTACACGACATTAGCGGCGTGTAACCAAATTGCAAAAACAATGCACTGGGCCTTTGTGTAACACAAGTCACGTGTATATATGCAGATCTGCATCAAAAAAGTAAGCGTAATTTTGGGGTACTTACAGGAGTATCAAAAAAGTAAGTGCAGGAGTATCAAAAACGTAAGATTTGCATCATAACATGTTATGTGATCGAACAATCACGACCTATATCTTTCTAACTACGTTAGAAGGTCACCTGATTTTGGCACCAGACCTTCATGTTACACTGCTACCGGTAGTGTTAAAAGTAGTGTTGGTGATTTAGTAAATTTAGTAAAGCCGTATATAAACTGCTTTTTTTAGATGCATAGGTTGCAATTTTATTTTAGCAGAAAATTTTAATGCCATTCGAGTCTGCTTTATTCCAGTAAAAAAATTACAGAGCCGTTTTTTATATTACATATGAAACTGAATTTTTTTTTCTAACTTATTTTATCTGTATTCGCGTTTGGATAATCTGGACGAAATATAAGCTGCTGGTAAAATTTTTTTTAATTAAATATAAAAATTGGCTCTGTAACTTGTTTTGTAGAGACTTTCTACCGATCCATTCAAAATTTGAGCATCTAATTTTTAGTGATAAAGGTCCTGCATCTAAATAATTGTTGGTCTTCATTTAACGAAAGTAAAGCTAAATTTAGGTTTGCCTTTTATGAAAAATAACTTATTCGCACGAGTATATATTTTCATATATATTCATGCGAATAAGTTTTTAAAAAAAGCATAGGTTGTAAAAAAAAAAAACTATACAATAAATATTAATTAATAGTTTTTATTTTAATGACTTTTATGTTTTAGTATAAGCTTTAAAAATATAAACTATGATCTAGCTAGTTTATTTTATTAAGTTTTATTATGAATATAGTTGATATCATCTTTTGGGATTGTGACCTTTCAAGATTTAGAATTTTCAAGAATCTGACTTTTTAGAATTTTAATCTCAGGATTAAGATCCTTTCGGGATTGTAACTCTTTCAGGATTGTAGGAGATTTTCAGGATTTTAATCTTTTACAGAATTTTTTTTTTTTAGGATTTAAATTTTTAGGATATTATACTTTCGAGATTTTGTTTTTTAAGGATTTAGTGTATGAGGATTTAGTATCCTCAAGATTTTGATCTTCAGGATATTGATATAAACCTATGATCACCAATATGAGAAGTAACTATAAATAAATACAGTAGTTACAACTGCTATTGCTTCTGGTGCTCTAACATATAAGAGATGAAGGGAATATACTAGATAAACCAAAACAGGATATAATAGTAATATCAAATCCAGATAATATATAAAAACAGGACATGAACTGCTTTGGTAGATTTAGGTAGTTAATTAGCTATAGTTAAAAATTTAATTGTAGTTAGTAGACTAAGTTCTGTAATCTAATATAATTGGTAAAAACAATGTATATGTTAATCTGATTAATAAAGTATACATGAGCATCGTCTCAACTTAAAAAAAAAAAATTATTAAATATAAATAATAATCTATATACAACATGTTTGTAAATCATAGAATGTCGCATACCCTAACGTAACATGATATTAATGTAATGTATAGGTGTGCGTTATTTCGGGACGTGCATGGGCGTTATTTTGAAATCACCTATGTTATTTTTAGTGATTTTCAAAATAATGCTCATGCCCGCTATTTCGAGAATTTACAGCATGCGATAAAATTAAATTTATGCGATCGCAAATCAGCGCTACACCATTAACAGTATGGCTCTTCGGACAATTATTTCATTGGGTCAGCAACTTTGTTTTTTTTTGACATTTTCGTTATGGATACTAACATTAACATCTTTACTGTATACAGGAATAAATAAACACACAAAGTGTTTATTTTTTCTGAAATAAGTTAAGGCATAGCCGTACCTCTCATTTTTTGCTATTTGTACCCTTTCCCACGTAAATGACTAATTGTTACTATATTAGACATTTTAATTTGGAAAAAACTACCGACACAGCAGCACGTGACTTATCGACACAGCAGTGGCCCGAGTTAGGGTTAGGTTAGGGTTAGTTTAGCATGTATTTTAGGTAATGCTAGTCATTGCTGTGCCGATAAGTCACGTGTGTGCTGTGTCGGTAGTTGTTCCCTTTAATTTTCCATTCTGTCACGCTAATCATGTGCATGTTAATTTCCGGAGCAAAGCGGAGGGACTTAAGTCTAGATCAGTGAGAGAAAATCATGGTCAAACATTCGTTTGATTGGCTAATGTAAATCAATTACCCGTTTGGTAACTTATTTATACACTTTAGAGTACTTTTTGAGATTGTAACATTTCACTAATAAAAAATTACCACGAAAGCTATTTTTCGCTTTGAACTAATATCAATATTCACTAAAAAAAATAATCTAAAATAATCTGAAAACTGGCTAACTTTGCTTAGAAGTGAATATTTTACTACTTATTACTATTGTAACTGTATATAAGTGTTAAATGCCTGAAATGGTCAACTGGAAAAGACTGAAAAGGATGAACAAGATGTAAGTTTTATGTTATAAAGAAACTTGCTGTTTTTAATTTACTATGTTAAGAATAGATCTTAATACACGTTACTCTGGTTATACCGACATCTGGATATAACGACAACATAGTAAAATCTTTCTATACCGACATTTTTTTTCAAAAATTTAATATAAAATGTCGGTATAACTCACTGTATCGACATTTTGAATTTTTTTACTAATGAACCAAAAATGTCGATATAACCAGAGTAACGTGTATTTTTATATCTTGCATATTAAAATTAGTTTGTTAGTTCGGCAGTATATAGGTTGTTTGTGTGGATCTAAATGTTTAGTTGTCCAGTACGTTCATTGTTAAATTAGTATTCTTGGGTTACAACAGTTAAATCAATGTAGTTTTTAAATTTATTTGGTTCTTGAAATATATTTGTGTTTGTCAACCATAAATTAAAAGCTTTGATTTATATCAGATATCTTGTAGATTCTTTAACTGTTAATGAATTAGGGGTTATTAATAATAAATATTACATTACCTACTTTACGCGCATCTATCTTTACACGTATCTATTTACTCTCTAAATACTTGAAATAAAATATTTTTAAGATTTTGCGTGCATCTATTAGTTTATAAGCTTCTTTATACGAAGTTTTTTTGCTTTCTAATAGTATTAAACGATAAATTGGTTTAAAAATTGTGCGATTTGATTGGTTAATTATCACGGGTAATCACGGGTAGATCTACAAAAATTAACCAATCGCATGAATGTCTTCCTATGAGAGAGAAAATGGGTTCCGTGTGTATGTAAAATAAAATAAAAGATTTTTAGTGTATTTTAAATTATAGAATTCGCCATAATGAGTCTAATATGCTAAAAAAAAAAAAAAAACCCCCGAATTTTCAATGTAATTCAAAAATTCTTAATTACGTTGCTAAAATATACATGAACATAGAATACATTCGTTTGATGTATGTAATTCCAATTTGTATTTACGATTTAGACTTGCATGTAACAATTTTTTCTTTTTTTTTTGAGCACTTTTTTTATTAATCGGCCAATGCATACCAATTTTAAACATCTCTTTATTTACTAATAATTGAAAAATGACGTGAAACATTTATATTAAAAAAATTTCATTAGCTATTCAATTAGAGGATTTATAACGTAATCTGAAAATTCATTTTCAAAATACGAAGCAGCGCTCCGGAACCCAACGAACCCCGTTTTCCTAGTTTTATGAAATGCTTTTATTAACGGGATCGTAGAGACTTTATACATTTTAGATCCTTATGTGGTTATTTGAGTGGCTTTGGATTATCTGTCAGCAATAATTGTAATGACTGTATAATATATTATACGAAAAAAGAATTGAACCATTATATTTTGAAACCAACATAACGATAATCACATAAACCAATGCATTGTTTTTTATTGAAATTTGAATTTTTTTTAAACATAAGATAGAAATATAAAATATAAACCGGGTTAATTAATAAGAACCTATTTACAAGCTAACTTAATTTTTTTTTTTTTTTTTCTTACAAATAATGTATTATATAAAATTTTCATGCAAATAAAAGATATCTGTATATAACGAGAATTAAAACAAAAAATGCATAATTATCTCTAAATATATATATATATATTTTACCAATCTAATTTCTTATCACCACAACCAGCGCTACTACAATCCGCTGCACTTCCTACTATTTGTACACCAGTTTCCTTTGATTTCTTTCTTGATGCGTGATCTTTTGTAACCATCCATTTGCTAGTTCCAAGTAATCTGTCAAGTTCCTGAGGTGGTGGAAGATAAAGCCAAACGTAGTCATCTTCAAGTTTCACGTCAAATGTCATTAATTTCAATCCTACGTCTCCAGATAAACATTCACCATTTTCTAAGGCAAAATTTTTCTTATGCATAGGACAACTAACACGAAGAGTTCCATTTTCATCATCACCAATAAACCCTTGGGACAATACAAAAGCTCTCTTGTGCGGGCACATATTCTGAGTTGCATACCAATGTTTTCGTTCATCAATATTAAATATGGCGATTTGAGTATCAGAATATTTTATAACTTGACCAGAATCATCAGGGAAAGAATCTATTGGAGCAATTTTAACCCAAGATTTTTGACAAGATTGTTCAGTAGGCATTTCTGAAATATCAGTGAATTCTTTTGGCCAATCTGCAGGACGTCTTTGTCCACGTTCAGTAATTTTTTCAATAACAACTTGAGTATCTTGTGTATTAACAAATTGTTTGAATTGAGCTCGTTTAACAGGATCTTTAACTACTCCTGCCCATTCACATTGATACGTGTTAATAAGACGTGCCATATCTTCTTCTAAATCTTTACATATTCCTAAATGGTCATTAATAATAACTTTGCGAAGGTAATCAATACCACCATCCATTTTTTCAAGCCATCTTGCTGTACGCGTCAATTTATCAGCAGTATGAATATAGTACATTAAGAAACGGTCTAAATATTTGATGCATAATTCTTCTGGAACATCTTTTGCTAATAAAACAGCATGTTTTGGTTTTGAACCACCATTTCCACAAACATAAATGTTATAACCTTTGTCAGTAGCAATGAGACCGAAATCTTTTCCTTGTGCTTCTGCGCATTCTCTAATACAACCGGATACACCACCTTTTAATTTATGAGGAGATCTAATTCCTCTATAACGTTCTTCAATTCGAATTGCAAAACCAACAGAATCACCAATTCCATATCGACACCAAGTGGAACCTACACAAGATTTGACAGTTCTAACAGATTTTCCATAAGCGTGACCTGACTCGAAACCAGCGTTTACAAGTTCTTCCCAAATTTCAGGTAAATCTTGTTTAGCAGCTCCAAAAAGGTCAACACGTTGACCACCAGTAATTTTTGTATATAAACCATATTTATCCGCGATTTGACCTAACACAATAAGTTTTTGAGGAGTAATTTCACCAGCTGGTACACGTGGAACGACAGAATAAGAGCCATCACGTTGCATATTTCCAAGATAACGATCATTAGTATCTTGAAGACTTGAATGATCCAAAATAGGATCGTTCCACAAACTGGCTAAAATAGAGCCTATTACAGGTCTACAAATTTCACAACCATGAGAACCTTTTTTACCTATAGTTTCAAGAATT
The DNA here is from genome assembly GCA_003550325.1 of Gigaspora rosea. NCBI lineage: Eukaryota > Fungi > Glomeromycota > Glomeromycetes > Diversisporales > Gigasporaceae > Gigaspora > Gigaspora rosea. The sequence goes on from QKWP01001383.1 coordinate 97,543, forward strand.
TCCTTAAAAGTTTTCAATTTTTTAATTTTAACAAGTTGAAATACTTCAACACGAGTATATTCAAAATGGGGACACATATTTTGAGTAATTTTATGACCTAAAGATTTCATTTCTGCTTGAAAAATTTCGGTCACTAAAGGCATACAACCACCACAACCTGTACCAGCTTTGGTACATGATTTAACTTCACCAATAGATCGACAATTTTTAGTTTGAACAGCAGCTCGAACTTGACCTTTAGATACATTATTACAAGAACTAATAAAATAAAATAATTTAAATAAATAAATAAATAAATATATATATATATATAATAATAATAATAATAATATTATTATTATTATTATTATTAAAAATCAAAAGATAAATAATAATAAGTATAAATTCTTACCAAATCTGAGCTTCATCAGGTAAATCATCAGCACCCGGAGCTTGACCAGATTTAACACCAAGGATAAGTTCACCAGGAGCCATTGTTAATGGTTTTTTTGATTTGTATAAGGCATGAAGTTTTGCATAATCATTAGTATCACCGACCATTATTCCACCCAAAAGATGTTTACCATCTTTTGAAAACAAATACTTTTTATAAATTGAACCAAAAGGATCCTTATAAACTAAAGACATTGCCACGTCATTACCAGCAAAGTAATCACCAAAACTGGCAACATGAACGCCAAGAAGTTTAAGTTTACAGGATTGATCACTACCCATATATTTTCTTTTTAGACCATCAGAGGTCAAATTATTAGCAACGACTTCAGCCATATCATAACCAGGAGCAACCAGACCATAAACCATACCAGCATGTAAAGCTACTTCACCAATAGCAAAAATATTAGGATCATTTGTTTGTAAATGATCATCAACAAAAATTCCACCTTTTGGGTGAGTAGAAATGTCAGAAGCTTTGGCAATTTCGTCACGTGGCCTAATACCCGCAGCAACAACAACCATTTCAAATTCAGAGAAATGATCCTTTTCAAATAAAATTCCTTTTGTTTTTCCATTATCATCAAGAACAATTTCTTTTGGAGGTAAACTTAAAGAAGCTTTAATACCTAATTTTTCGATTTCACGTAATAATATTTTTCCACCTTTTTTATCTAATTGTCTAGACATAAGTAAAGGATTTCGTTCACAAATAGTTACTTCCAAACCCAAATCATATAAAGCTTTAGCAGCTTCAAGACCGAGTAAACCACCACCAATTACAGCGGCACGTTTAGCGGTTTTACTATAAGATATCATATCATTTAAATCGTCGATGGTACGGTACACAAATACACCAGGTTTATTCACATTTGGAAGTGGAGGTAACCAAGCATAAGAACCAGTTGCAATAATACAATAATCATAAGGAACGATAAGACCTTTAGAAGAATGAACACATTTTCTTGATCTATCAATGAAAGTGACTTTGTCATTCATATGAACTGTAACATCATTTTCATTGTACCACGAAGGTGGCTGCATGATTAATCTTTCTTCAGAACGATGAGAAAAGTATTGCGTTAGACCGACTCTATTATATGCAACTATAAAATAATAAACATTAAAAATATATTTAATAAAGTAATTAAAAGACCGGATACATTAATCTTTTTTTTTAAAGAATATAAGATTAGATATGCAGTGTTACCTCTTGATTCTTCACAAAAAGTTTCAATCTTATATTGTTTCCTTACATCAAATTGTAATAATTTTTCAATAAAGTATAAACCAACCATACCAAGTCCAACAACCACGACAGTTGGTTTAGGATCTTGGACAGATAAAATTGTCACATCATTTGGTGGCATGATTTACAACTTTAAAAAAAGAAATCAAAGGAAAAAAAAAATTTAAAGAGTATATAAAAGATATTAAAAGATTTTGAATAAAAGGAGTTTATTACTTTTGGTTTTTATGTTTTTGTAAACGTACAAATTGGAAAGAAAGATTAAAATTTTCAATTTAAAAAAAAAAAAATCGTTTATAATTTCAGTTGAAAATTACGTCATGAATGAACGATCATGCATAATCTAACCGCACGTATCTTTAGTTGACTATTTTAAGGATTTAAATCACCGCTGTATCAATTAAATCAATTAATTAAATTGAGTTATCGTGCGTTATCTAAAAGGGTCCGCCCTCTGATAAGATAAAAGATAAGTATATAAAGATAAGTATGTACTGTATATAACATGATAAAGATAGTAATTTTCAGGAAAATAACTTTTAAGTAGAAGCGATAGCAGATCAACAGGATAATAAAACAATAAATGATAAAAATTTTAGATATTAAAAGGAAATTTATAAAACAAGAAAAAGCAAGATTTCTCGAATGTTTGTGTAACAATCAAATCAAATTCTTTTTAGTAGTAACCAATCGTATGACATCCAAATTTAGTATATCAAATTTGTTTATTTTGCTTATCATTTTTTGAAAGATAACGAGATAACAATTTCCGACAATTCTGAAATTCGGATTTTTTTTTAAAGTGCGCCAATTATTTGCATGTTTGCATTGTCAGTTTCACTTACTAATTAAATATTTTTCTGTCAAACAAATTTGTTTAAGTGATATTTGATCATTTGACTATCAATTATAGTTATGGTCATAGATAACTAATTTAAATCTTTCCAATTTTAGACCATCTTTTTTTGGTTAATCAGTCTGCATGAGATAAGCTTTTTGTAACACGGCACATGCACGCGTAAATAAAGTTTTTGCGGTCGGTTTTATCGTCCTATAATAATTAAAAGATAAGATTAATAGAAAAAAAAAAAATACTAAAAACAGAAAAATAGAATAAAAAAGGCTAAACCTAAAAAAAAAAACTAGTTTTTTTTTTCTCGATATTTGATATACTTGATTCTATTAAAAAATGTTGCAAATAATTAATTTCAAACTTTTTTGAAATATAAGCCGAGATAAAACAAGTTTAATCATTAAAGAATTTCTTAAATCATAACAGATAATAAAAACAAAATAAAAATAAATATTCAAGTGATCACGATAAAGAATCATTTATGGCCGATCTGTGATCACAATTATGAATTGACTTGATTGACTTGGCGCGAATCTGGCTGAAAATTTTAATCTGTTTCAAAAAGGTTTTCTAGAAATCTAAAATAAAAAAAGAAAAGATCAAAATAGATTGATCAATCAAACGAGACAAGATAATAATAATTTGTCCGTTAAGTACAGTATATAAGTATGTACTTATTAATTCCAAAATCACCCGAATTGTAACCAAATTTGAAAGTTTTATAATAAAATTGTGTAATGTTAAACTTCAAGTAGAAATAATTTGCTGGATAATGTAACTTAATGCAACTGATTACCAGACAAAAAAAAAAAAAAGGAAAAAAACAAAACTATCTTATCTAATACTATTGTACTATCTTATCATTTTCCGGTATCAACGTTGATATACCCTTTTTTGGCAAGCCTATTCATTTTAATAAATTCACATGATTACATGATTTGCACAAAAAAATAAATTTAAAAAGAGCCTCGGTATTGCTAAAATGAATACCTTACCCCCCTCAATCTTGCTCAATTTTTTTTGACTGTTTTAAAAAAAAAAAAAAAAGTCATATTTCCACCTTTTTTTAATATCTATTACATTAAAAATGCCTGTTGATGTTAAATTAAAAACTTCACCTCCACCTACTGTTGATGAAAATGATAGGAAAACCAAAGCCAAATCTCTTCATATTCTAAGTTTTTCTAAACCTCATGGGCTAACATTTCATGTCGCATGGTTTTCTTTTATGATTGCTTTTACCGGATGGTATGCCTTAGCACCTTTAAAACCTTATATAAAATCTGATTTGAAATTAACTAGTGAAATAGCAACTAGTGATATATTTTCTGTATCAGCTACTGTTATTTTTCGTGTTACTGCTGGTTTACTTTGTGATGTTATTGGTCCAAGACGTGTAATGGCTGCTTTCCTTTTGGCTGGTGCTATACCTACTGCTCTTGCTGCTCTTATTCATAATGCTGATGGTCTTTATGCTAGTCGCTTTTTCATTGGTGTTCTTGGTGCAACTTTCGTTCCTTGTCAATTTTATACTACTCAAATGTATGAAAAAAATGTCGTTGGATCTGCTAACGCTTTTGCCGGTGGTTGGGGAAATTTAGGGGGTGGACTTACATATATTTTAATGCCTTTAGTATTTAATGCTATAAATTCAAGTGTTAATAATACCAATCTTGCATGGCGTCTCTCTATGATAATTCCAGCTGGACTTTGCATAATTGCTGGTTTAATGAATATATTTCTTGCTGATGACTGTCCAGCTGGTGATTGGCTTAAACAAAAGAAAAGTTTAGAAAATGATGAAATTAAAGAAGTTCACGAAGCTAGTGAAAAGAAGAAATCCGATGCTTATGTTGAAACTTTTGAACAAGTTGAATCTACAAAAAAAGGAAAATTTACTGAATTATCAAGAGCATTTTTCAATCCATATGTCTTAGTCATGATGATGCAATATGCTTGTACTTTTGGTGTTGAATTGGCCATTGATAATGTTATTGGTCACTTTTTTATTGATCAGTTTGGTCTTGACATTACAATTGGTAATTTTATTGGTGCAGTTTTCGGTCTTATGAATCTTTTCTCTCGAGCTACCGGTGGAATAGTGTCTGATTATGCAAACCAAAAACTTGGAATACGCGGCCGTTTATGGTCTCAATTTTGTGTCCTATTACTTGAGGGCATTTTCTTAATAATTTTCCGATTTTCTCTTACTAATTTGACTTCAGCTATTGTTGTTATGATCTTCTTTAGTTTCTTCACTCAGGTAATTGTTTATATATAAATCACGTATAATCACGTATAATCACGTGCAATATTCATCGAATTTTTTATTAACGTCTAATTCAATATAATTATAGGCGGGTTGTGGTACATCATACGGCATAGCACCATACATAGATCCTCCAATATATGGTACAATTGCAGGATTAATAGGAACAGGCGGTACTCTTGGCGGTTTGATATTTAATTCAGTATTCGCACATTATAGCTCTTCAATCCCAGAAGGATTCTTGGTAACTGGAATAGTGGTTGTCGTTCTCTCATTGACCACTTTCCTTCTAAAAGTTTCAGGCGAAAGGATAATATCAATAAAAAGATCTAATTAAAAAAAAAAAAACTTTTTTTTTTTAATAATATTTTCTCATAATATTTTCTCACAACACTGAAAATTAAACCCTTTAAGCGAAAATATACATAGAACATTTATAACAACTTTCTTTCTTCCGTTTTATAAAAATTTTAATTAAATGTGTATTAGTTGTGTATTAGTTGTGTATTTGTAGGATTTATTTTAATCTTTTTCTTCACTTTTTCATTATTTATGTTTTTATAGCATCATCTATTTTTTGGTTATAATTTTGGTTTTACCATAAATCTTCATAGATTTTATGCCATAAAATGTAAAATAAAACCACTTGAACCAACTTGGAGTATCTAAATACCACATTTCAGAATGTCTTTATTCATGTATGATATATATCTCGAATAATTTTTATACTAATTTAATACTAATGGTTGTATAGCTATCTGACTGTTTAGCATAAAAGAAGCTTGTATGCTTGTATAGAGTGTCCTGACTAGCTTAAGATAATCAATAATGATAATTTGGGGATGCTAATCTGAATTTAGAGATCTTGTAAATCATTTGCCAATGTTTGATATTCATTTCCCCCCAAAAAAAAAAAAAAAAAGNATATTCATTTCCCCCCAAAAAAAAAAAAAAAAAGATAAGATATTTTAAACTGAAATTAGTAAATGATGCATGTGAAATACCATAAATGGTCTAGACTTTGATAATAACCTACGCATATACACGGATTTAAGGAATCACTATTAAAATACACATAATCTTAAAAAATGAATAGCCTTTAATCTAATGGACTGCTTTGGACGATTTTACTACCAAAATGACCGTCTTGATGAGACGATTCTAACGAGTCCAAAATCGATAAATTTCAAATACAGGGTCACAAGATCGTTAAAGATCTGTGTGTTCTTCGGGTGTTTTTGGATACGCAAAACCCATCCAAAAACACCCGAATCACGATATTGTTAAAAGAAGATCTGTGTGTTCTTCGGGTGTTTTTGGATGAGTTTTGCCTATCTAAAAACACCCGAAGAACACACAGATCTTTAACAATATCGTGACTCTGTGATCGAAATTTAGCAATTTTGAGCTCGTTAGAATCGTCTCATCAAGACAGTCATTTTGGTAGTAAAATCATCCAAAGCAGTAAAACAGTCCATTAGATTAAAAGTTATTCATTTTTAAATTTAAGGACCTAAAAAAAGGTCCAATTCCTCAAATTCGAGGAGATGTAACAAATATAAGTATAAACGGGACAAGATAAGATAGTTTTCAAGAACCTTAAAATAAAAATTTTTATTAAATTTTTTTTATTTAAATTTTAAATATTTATTAAAAAGACATTAATTACATCTACAAAACCCTTTCAAACTATTATCCAAACGCCACGCCCCTAAAACTAGACATCCAATACTTATCTTTGCATCTTTCATCGTACGACACCACCAGGCAACGCCTAAATAGTGGTAAATATTTATATTTTTACTAAAAAAAATTGTCAACTCGTCATGGGGTCCATTTATCGTGCAACTTACTAGGAAGATAAAGCCTTCATTTTTATTAGCTATTAGATATGCGACATCTTGTGGTGGACATGCAGTTTTTTTTTTTTTTTTTATCCTATTGTTTATTCAGAAGATAAAAAAAAAATTGTTTCGGGAATCGTCAGAAGAGGGTAGAACACAGCCTCTTTATTTGTTCATATGATTTGATGTGTAGATCGAGTGTTACTTTGACATACATGAAAAATCCGCATTGCCTATTATAAACAAAGTGTGTATCATTTTTTCCAAAATATTTACATTATAATAGTGTACGAACTAAAATTTCCCGAACTTTGTTTTTTTGACATCTATCTATTTTTAGATTACTTTTCGTTACACGTCTAATCAAATTTATAACTACAGAACTAGCAAATTAAAAATTTAAATTCCCACGTTTGGATTGTTTATTTTCTAATCAGTAATTAAAATATTTCGTAATTTGCACTAGAGATTGTCCCGCCAAGAAATTTTCTACTCGAGTATTATTAATTTACCCAATTATCTGAGTAATTTATTGTAGCCTTATATAATAATATTTTTTATCCGGATACAAATATCTAATTTGCTCACATACTCAAACGACCCACACAATGTAACAATTAGTCTCATATGGTTTCTATCAAGATAGTAAATATAAAACTAATGTAATCTTAATTGCAGAGTTATCGCATGGGTTTACGGTTGATACAAATAGTTTTTTTTTAGTAGTGTTACGGGCTAAAAGTGCTCTTCGGAAATAGGCGCAGTAAACCCGTGATCGAAGAAACAATCAAGAAGCCTAAAGAAAGAAATCAAATAATCAATTAAAAATAGTTAACGATATTACTAAACATAACCATCGTTGTATAATCATAAATACTTATCGTCATAAGCCCCTTTAGTTATAGTGATTATAACGTGATTCGAGATCAATGATCCTACCGTGATCCTCTCGTGATGAAAGATCGATTTATCTCTAAACCCCCTTAATACGTTAATCTAGTGAAAGTTATAAAAGCACTGTAGTTCTCCTCTCTTGTACAATCATCCTACGGGATTACAATAAATACTACATAATATATTCTTATACTTCCCTATAATAAATTTATTAATAAATCTTCGTTTAAATTGTCAAATCACCAATGTCACACCTCTGGCGAGTTAGCTTATTTTATATTTTTCATATATAAATTAATAAATCTACGTATCACACCGTTACAGTAGCGCCTATCTGTATAACCTCATGTTCTTATTAACTTTCTATCTGTATAAATAGATTTTAATTTGTAATTTGTGTAAAAACCAATAATTAATTATACCATAAAAACTCGAAATAATGGGCATGTGCATTATTTTGAAAATTGATTCCTTTAAAAATAGATTCTTAGTTTCGAAATAACACCCATGGGCGTCTCGAAATAACACGCACCCCTTGCAACATATTAACAGATTTGCAATATAGCAACATTCAGGATTGGAAATTTATGTTTTTGTTCGAAAATAGTGCGCATATGTGTGTTCGAAATAACGCGCAGGTGATAAAAATATCCCATTATTTCGAGTTTTTACGTATAATAATTGTGACGGATTAAAATGAAATATGTATAGTATAAAAAAATTGATAAGCCATCGAAAAATAAATTTTTTTGGGCGCATTTTTTAGCAGTGATGGTAAATGACCTGAAATGACCTACGTGACTCAAATGAATAGTGACTAGTTATTAGTCATTTCGGGGCTTTAAATGGCTTAGAATGTCATTTGACATTTGTTTACTAATAATCTACTGTACTTTTAGCCAATCAAAAATTAAGTACTAAAAAGCTAATTTTTTATAATTATGATATACGTACATACTGTACATACTTTGCAAGATAAATAATTTAATAAAAATTTTATTAAAATGAATTTCTATCACTTGTTCCGCACAAAACTGCACGATATAACCCTATAAAAAAGTAGTCCGGGTGTGGTACGGGTTGGTGTCGGGAATACACGAAATGGACGGTCGGAGTGATACGAGAGGAGATGGCACATTATGTCATGTCATGCATAATGGCACCTTCATTCACAGAATGATACGTGTCAGTGGTGGTACGTGTTGGCTCATTTCACAAAGAGCAAAAGATCAATATATGATTTTTTTTTAAAAAATTGCGATATCTCATAATTTCGCTAATGAAACTGCTCTGGGTGTCTTAACAAAAAAAATTCCTTACTAAATTTTGATACATGTGCAGTTAATTTGTTCATATTATATTGATTGTTTTGATATAAAATTATGTAATCTACTTATATGTATTTTTTTTATCACAGTGGCGTGCCATTTGGACTAGTAACACCGAGTTCCAATTGGTACGGGTATACGGTCCATCACGGACCAAAAATCCGTGCCAATCCAAGCTTATTACGTACAAAATCCGTAATCGATTATGCATAATGATCCAAATGACCAAAATGACACTTTGGTCACGGGGTCATTTGCAAATGACCCAAAATTTGAATGATAATGACCGGTCATTTTAAGGTTATTTTAGGTCATTTGAGCAAATGACCTAGTCATTTACCATCACTGTTTTTTAGGGTTAGGGGTTAAGGGTAAAGGTTAGTTTTAAAGTAGAGTTTATATTAAACAAGTATAAGTGGGTTTAAAGGGTTATTTTAATCTGATAATCTGCGACAATAATTACTATATACAGGGGACGTCTAAAGCGGAACAGTTTATAATAATATTTTATCAAATTAACTTTAGGGTTAGGGTCATATTAGATTAAGTTAGATAGGTTTTAGGTAGTAATATATAAGCAAAATTACCCTCCAGACATTTTTAATTAACCCACCAAGGTAAGGTTTAGGCTGCCGTTTTTTGTATTTTTCAGGTTTATGCTTTTCTTGTTTTGCTTCGCCGAAGATCATCAAAACTCTATAATTTGATTGGCCAAATGTCACGTGATTCTACTCAGCTTTAGACGAAGATTAAAGTCCGACATAATTTATTATACTGAGTAAGTTATTACAAGTAATTTTGTATAACAATTTTTTCCAAAAATCAATTAAAATAAATTAAATATCATTAAATTAAATCCAATTAATGACGAAATAATTGCAATTTTCTTTTATTATACTGCATAGAGTGCTACATACAGTACTGATTTTAAATATATAGGCTAATTATGTAAAAATTTGCAATTTCTTTGACCAATTGTGGCTGCACCACCAATCAATTAAGTTCGAAAAATTGCAATTAATTGACTCCGCAATCAATAATTCGGTAGGCCTGATTTTTTCAATCTTACTTTGTACATTTTAATTGATGGCACCTCAATTATTAGTTTTAAACAACTACGCATTATCGGTAGTTGCTTCTATACCAAATTTTGCTATTTTGTTTTTTGTTTTTTTTTTTTTTTTTTAGATCTTTCAAAAAACTTTTTATTAATTAAATTACATTAAATTTACTTGATGTATATAGTAGGCCTACCGAAAAATCAATTAAAATTAATTTTTGTAATACGTCATACAATTAAAATCAATTAAAAATTATCATAAAAAATTAATTGAAACCTGAAATAATTGCAATTTTCTCTTATTATTCCCCGTAGAGCGCTATTATAAATATTGATACATATAGTGAATTGTAATTATATATATACATACATGATGCAGTCGTGCTAAATTAGAATGAATATGTGGGTTTATTTATAGTAAACAAATTTGGAAATATTGCTGTAATAAAATTGCGCCACATTTTTTTATTCACATGTAATTTGACTAGCGATTATAAATTCCAGATCTATTTTTTATATATGTATAGCTATTTCATAAAAATATAAATATAGTATTAACAAGTTTAACCACTTTAATGCATTGTAGTATTACATATCATACCGTTTTGGCAAAACTTAATATTTGACCACACTTTACAAGTTTTCTCAAGTTACCGGACAAAATGTCTTTATGTAGCCTATGTTATGTTACATATATAAAAAGTGTATTGAATTTTTTTTCTAAAGATCAAACTACTGTTTAAGTATGAAATAATGCTCATAGATATTATTTTAAAAATTGAAACCTTCAAAATAGTCTATGTGGTCTCAAATTAGTATCTATGGACATATATTATTATTTTTGGAAAGATGATATACCGTCAATCTTTTTATAAATGTGTATTCTTTATAAATGCATTTTCTTTCTTTAAATGCACTTTTTTTTCTATAAGTGCACTTTATATGCACTTTTTTCTATAATTGTGCCTCACATATGCTTTTTTTCTATAGTAAATTTTTTTTGGTTAGTACTTTTATATTAGTATATATAAGATATTTTAAACATCAGATAGAATTTTAACCAATTTTACCTTTTTTTGAAATATTATGTTCTCTAAAAAAAAAAAATAAAAAATAATATAGTTATATTTCTAAAAAAAAAACAAACAAAAAAAAGAGTTATGTTCTCTAAAAAAAAAAAAAGAGTTATGTTCTCTAAAAAAAACAAAGTTACGTTTTCTAAAAAAAACAGAGTTAGGCCGCGCAAATAAATAAAATTGGTTCTCATAACCTGGCCGGGTCAATTTTTTTAAAAAAGTCAAATGTTATTTTATATTAGTATATATGGTAGAGATGGAAATCAATCAAATTTTCGTTAATCGATCATTGATCGATTATATGCATAATGGATCGATACTTTGATCTATCACCATGTCTTGCTAGCCATGTTGCTCTGATAGATCACTATGCCTTGACCGGTCATGATCGATCACATGTTTTGATCAGTCATGTTGCTTTGATTGATCGCATACAATAAATCGATACCTTAATCGTAGTGTTCTGACCCGGGTAGGCCTCACCCGGGTCACCCGCGGGTGACCCAGGTGACCTGTTGAAATTATAGCTACCCGGGTCATCCATCTGGTCATTGATCCTTCCGTAAGTTAGCCCATGCTACTGAAACTTCCTTCTAGCGGTGGGTGGGCGGGTACTAACGACAAAGCTAGACTTGCGTCAGACTAGTAACAAAAGCAAAAGAGGGAGAACAATCTTCTACTCCTTACTCCTTAAATAACCATCTCTCTTGACCTTATACTTATCTAATTCAATGAACCATTTCTTCTGCAATACCCATCCTTACCCAATCTTCGTCACTATTACCTCATACTTCAGTCAAACCAATATTCCCACGCAATATTTCATTCTTATTCGTTCTCCTTTACCCATAAATTCTGTTACCAATACCTCATACCTAGTCCTCTCAATTCTACGGTCATGGATCCGGTTTGTGGTCTTGTGACAAATGGATGCCACGTGACTTCGTTCACGGCATCTCATTTTCGTATTGTTGTATTTAGTAAAAAGAGAGAAAGTATCAATTAGTTGATCAGCCACCTTTTATATAATTGATTAAAACATAGGTCAACTTCATTGTTAGCTTAATAAATTAGATATATATCAATACTTTTCTCTAATAGTTTTTTTTAATTAGTTATTAAAAGGAAATATATGAACTATAATTGTGGTATAAAAATAAAATACATCTGGCGCCATTCTTTAGCCTTTTGTAAGTCTCGTTACCTCAATTCCATTTCGATAACAATGTCCAACCATACTTATTTCCAGAAGACAATCCATATTTGCAGCTTTTTGATAATAAATGAATGCATTTATGTTAATCTCTTTTAGTTCCAATTCCATTCAGATAATAACTTCCAACACTATATATTCCCATAACGTACCCATCTCTGCTGATTTTTGAGCATAAACGAATGTCTTATGTGCATCTTTTTTAACTCCATTTCTATGAAGATAACAATAACGAATGTTATTTTGTTCCCATAACATCCCCCATCTTTGATAATATACAGTATAAACGCTTTATGTTCATCTTTCTCAACTCCAGCTCCATTTTTATAACAATGCCCCCACTTCTGCCGATTTTTGAAAAAAATAAATGCCTTATGTTACTTATTTGCGCGGATAATGCAAAATCCGATTTGGTAAATAAACTAAGTGCGTGAGATAAAAATTTAGGGTTAGGCCTTAACATTAGAGACTATGGGGTTAGAATGATGCTTATTATATGTAAAGTTCATTCCTGTCATTTTTAATTAGTGCACTNCAGGTGACCTGTTGAAATTATAGCTACCCGGGTCATCCATCTGGTCATTGATCCTTCCGTAAGTTAGCCCATGCTACTGAAACTTCCTTCTAGCGATGGGTGGACGGGTACTAACGACAAAGCTAGACTTGCGTCAAGTAACAAAAGCAAAAGAGGGAGAACAATCTTCTACTCCTTACTCCTTAAATAACCATCTCTCTTGACCTTATACTTATCTAATTCAATAAACCATTTCTTCTGCAATACCCATCCTTACCCAATCTTCGTTGCTATTATCTCATACTTCAGTCAAACCAATATTCTCACGCAATACCTCATTCTTATTCGTTCTTCTTTACCCATAAATTCTGTTACCAATACCTCATACCTAGCCCTCTTAATTCTACGGTCATGGACCCGGTTTGTGGTCTTGTGACAAATGGATGCCACGTGATTCGTTCACGGCATCTCATTTTCGTATTGTTGTATTTAGTAAAAAGAGAGAAAGTATCAATTAGTTGATCAGGCACTTTTTATATAATTGATTAAAATATAGATCAACGTCATTGTTAGCTTAATAAATTAGATACATATCAATACTTTTTTCTAATAGTTTTTTTTAATTAGTTATTAAAAGGAAATATATGAACTATAATTGTGGTATAAAAATAAAATACATCGGGCGCCAGTCTTTAGCCTTTTGTAAGTCTCGTTACCTCAATTCCATTTCGGAAACAATGTCCAACCTTACTTATTGCCAGAAGACAATCCATATTTGCAGCTTTTTGATAATAAATGAATGTATTTATGTTAATCTCTTTTAGTTCCAATTTCATCCAGATAATAACTTCCAACACTATATATTCCCATAACGTACCCATCTCTGCTGATTTTTGAGCATAAACAAATGTCTTATGTGCATCTTTTTTAACTCCATTTCCATGAAGATAACAACAACTAATATTATTTTGTTCCCATAACATCCCCCATTTTTGATAATATACAGTATAAACGCTTTATGTTCATCTTTCTCAACTCCAGCTCCATTTTTATAACAATGCTCTCACTTCTGCCGATTTTTGAAAAAAATGAATACCTTATATTACTTATTTGCGCGGATAATACAAAATCCAATTTGGTAAATAAACTAAGTGCGTGAGATAAAAATTTAGGGTTAGGCCTTAACATTAGAGACTATGGGGTTAGAATGATGCTTATTATATGTAAAGTTCATTCCTGTCATTTTTAATTAGTGCACGAGGTCGTTTAAACATTAGTTTACGCGTGTTAGAATACTTCATTGTGCATGAATATATGCATGCGTGCATGCATATGGTCTAAGCAATTTTATATAGTCTTCAATATATTACTTTTAGCCTGTGATACTGATTAAGTATGATCGAATAACAACTCTATGATTGATCATTCGATTGGTTTGAACAAAAAAATTTATAATCGATCACGATCGATCCGATCAAGCAATCGATTATATTAGCATCGATCATCATCTCTAATATATGGTATGTAATTACGTGATTACGTCGAGGGGTGCACCGTGGTGCAAAATCCTATTTAAAAAATTTATATAACATTTTTTTAGATAATAACAATAACACCCGGGTGCCAGGTGCGCTTTCGATATAGATTAGATCTAGATAAGGTTTGGTTTGGTTTGTTTTTTTTCATTTTGCTTTTTCTGTTCTTCATGTTTTTTCTTTGTTGCTTCACTGTCTTGTAAGATAAGTGGTTTTTGTTTTTTTTTTTGTATTTTTCTTCTTCTTCTTTGAATTTGTACTAACTTTTTTACGCTCGCAGGTTTGCTTTCTGGAATACCTGGTAGCGGAAACTAGAACCGGGATCCTGAGATATGTGTTTTTTTTGTTATTTGTTTTGTTTTTGGGTTTCTTTTTTTAACTAATACTTTCTTTCTTGTAGTGGAGCCACTGTAGTGGGTGTCGTCGTTTGTGGTGTATAAGATTTTGGGCTTTAGGCTTCATCGTTTTGCTCTTGCATTTCGGTGACGCCGTTTGTGGAGATTTTGGAATGGAGATTTTGGTTTTTGTAGTGAATTTCAGACTTCGTCGTTTATGAAGTATAAGATTTTGGGCTTTAGGCTTCATCGTTTAGCACTTGCATTTCGGTGACTTCGTTTGTGAAAATTTTGGGATTTTGTCGTCTCTTCGGCTTTCTTTTGGGAAGTCTTTTTGGTATTTTCGCTTCGTTGGAATGATTTTTTCATTGTTTTTTTTTCATTTTTTTTTCTTTTGACGTTCATTCATAAAGATGTCTGTGTTTTTGTTTTGTTGAAACTGGGATATAGTATATTTTTTCCTTTTCTTGAACTAATCTTTGGTGCCGTCATTTGTGGTCATTTTAGGCTTCGTTTTCGTCATTTTAGACTCTTGCTGTTTCATTGATAATTCTGCAAATATGTTATTTTTTTTTTGTTTGCAATTTTTTTTGTTTTTTTTTTGTTTTTTTTTGAACTAATGCTTCTTTTTTTTGTAGGTTTGCTTTAGAGAAAAACCAGGCTTTCGTCGTTCGGTGCTATAGTTTTTGGGCTTTCGTTATTTCGGTACCGTCGTTTATGGAGTATAAAGATTTTGAGCTTTCATCGTTTTTGGAGTTTCTGGGCTTTTGTCGTTTCGGTGCCATCGTTTATGGTGTATGAAGATTCTGGGCTTTTGTTGTTTGGTACTGTAGTTTGTGGTGATTCTTCATTCCAGTTTTGTCAGTGGGCTTTCGCCGTAGTGTCGTTGTTTCGGAATCTTCGTCATGGTGTCTTTAATGGTTGGTGCTTTGATTTGTGTAGTATTAGATTAGGGCGTAATATTATAAATTTTTTTTTTGTTAGATTGTTGATATATTAGGTTAGGGTGCGATATTATAGATTTTTTTTTTTGTTAGAGTGTTGATATTATAATTTTTTTTTTCTTTATTTTTATTATGTAATTTGAGTTTAATAAATTAAATCGTATATCGGTATTATTTTTTTTTTGATCGGACTCGAACTTAAAAAATTTTTAATCAGATCCGAACTAGTTCAGGAATTTTAATAAAAAAAAAGCTACTCACGTGATCGATTTTGATTGGCCGATCACAGGGTCGCTATGATAACGGGTCGCTATAAACTAACGCTTAAAAAAAATAAAAAAAATAAATAAAAAAAAATAAAATAAATAAAAAAAAATAAAAAAATAAATAAAAAAAATTAAAAAAATAAATAAAAAAAAATAAAAAAATAAATAAAAAAAATAAAAAAATAAATAAAAAATAAAAAAAATAAAAAAAAATAAAAAAAATAAAAAAAAATAAAAAAAAATAAAAAAATAAAAAAAAAATAAAAAAATAAAAATAAAAAATAAAAAAATAAAAAAAAAAGAAAATAACTAATAATCACCACGGATGATTATCACCTGTGATCTACAATGCATAAAAAATAAACAAAACAAACAAAACTATTATTAAATAAAAATTAAATCTCTTTAATATTAGAGTAAGAGTAAAGGTTAAAAATTAGAGTAGAGCTTTGTATATAGTAAAATTTAGCAAGGAATTTTTTTTTGTATAAAAAAAAGTAGTTTCATAGACAAAATTTTAGGTTAGAAGCAATTTTAGCAATTTTTTAAAAAATTTTTTGTTTTTGTTACACAAAATTGATCTACATATTACACCTGATCCTGAATTTTAATTGGCAAATTAACTACAAGTGATAATTATCTGTGGTGTAAATTAGTAATTTCCTAAAAAAAAATAAAAAATTTCTTAAGCCTATTTGATCTATAATGTGTTATATATTATATATATGCTCCAATTTTTGGAATTTATAAGTAGTGCTTATTTTTTTAAAAACTTTAAAGTTAAATAATTTTTGATCTACCGGTCCATTTTAATGATTTTACTACCAAAATGCTTATCTCTTTGAGACAATTCCAACGAGCCCAAAATCATCAAAATCCAATCACAGAATCATGAGAAAATGCACTGTCAAATAAGTGACGCACCTATAGAGTGAAAAATTGGTTAGATATAGGTCTAACCAATTTCCTTATCCTAAAGGTGCGTCACTTATTTGACAGCGCATTTTCTCATGATCCAGTGATTGGATTTTAATGATTTTGGGCTCATTGGAATTGTCTCAAAGAGACGAACATTTTGGTAGTAAAATTATTTAAAATGGACTAGTAGATCAAAAATTATTTAACTTTAAAGTTTTAAAAAAAATAAGCTCTACTTATAAATTCCAAAAATCGGAGCATATGAAATATATATTCTATAAAATATAAAAAAACTTAAAAAAACACACTGTTTTATACTATTTTATCGCAATTTTTGTATTTTTTCAAATTTTGGTTTTTTTCAATTTTTGTATTTATTACTTGAATTTTTCATTAGCACATTTCAAATATAAGATTTATAAAAATTATCATATTATAAGGGTGTGGTGACTTAGAGAAGTTGGTAAGTTGTCACCTCCAAGTGGCAGGTCTAGGGTCAAATCTTACTGGCGACACATTTGAAAAATAAGATATGTATTTCGGTAACCGTTTCCTGTCGATCAGTTGGGTATATCACCTGTAGTCCTTGGTAACCATCTCGAATAGGAGCTTTCAGGCGAAGTTGTGCCTTGTGACATAGATAAATCCAAGGAACTGAAAAAACGGAAACCCATTTGGCAAGACCCGAGTAAGGAAGTAGCAAAGATCTTTAAGGTGCTACCAAAACTGGAATATTGGACTGGAGCCGAGAAACTGGTCATCGACCCCAGGGACAAGGTCTACCAACCTGGCTGCCGGATCAGGTACCGGAGGAAAAGGACCTATGTTATAGAAGTAGATACCAGAGGAAGAAAAACCATAATGGCACCTAATGCCAGGTAGATCAACCCTTTCGGGCCAACTGGATTGGAAGTCTGGAATGTATCAGTGAAAGACCAATAGGAAAGTGATGGTTGGTACTGGGGTTGGAACGAACCTTACAAAGGCAGAAGTAGGTAATGGTAGCAGTTAGGTATCCCCTGACTGCAAGTTGCTTGCCTTAGTGAGTATGTAAGTTATCGAAGTGTAGATAATATCTGTGTAGGACAGGGACTGCTCTACCAAATGTACTGCGAAGATAAATTAGTCCTAAAGGGATGTAGTTAGCATCCGGGACTGTCTTCGACTGACTAATGTATCGGAAGGCTGTACCAGTGATCAAAAGTAGGATTAATATGCGAAGCTTGGACCAGAGGTTTAAATAGGCAATCCCTAGTTGGGTTGTAGGGATAGCAACTATATCTGCAAATTTTATATATAGATATATATCGATTACTAACTGGTAAGATATATAATCGATACCCATCACCCCTGCCGATTACTATCGATAGTGATAGTAATCGATATATATCGATATATCGATTACTATCAATAGTGATAGTAATTGATATATATCGATATATCGATTACTATCACTATCGATAGTAATCGGCAGGGGTGATGGGTATCGATATATATTGATATATCGATTATAATTGATAGTGATAGTAATCAATATATATTGATATATATTGATATTAATCGATATATATCTGATATAATATCAATTAATAATTATTATATTCACATAATCATTAGAGTTCCGCAATTTGATTTGATTTTCAAATATTTAAATCAAATATTTGATCAAATTCAAATTCAAATTTGACTATATTTGATTCGATCAAATTCAAATATGGCCAAATTTGATTTGATTTGACAAATATTTGATTTGATTTGAAAGTTACTATTAAAATTCAAATTCAAATCAAATTTAAATTCAAATATTTGAATCAAATCAAATTCAAATCCAGGTCAATTTGATTTTGATCAAATTCAAATTGATCCAATATTTGATTTGATTTAAATTTGAGGAACTCTAATAATCATGCTTTTTGAATATTTTACAGGTTTTCACAAGTTTTCGCAATTTAATTATAAATTTTTATTTATTTATTATTATTATATAATATTTTAATTTATTAAATATACAATATTCACAAGTTTTCGCTATTAATATAAAAAAATTTTTTTTATTATATATTATATTTTAAATATTACATATATTATATATTATTATAAAAAAAATAAAAAAAATAAATCCAAAAAAAATGAAACCAAAAAAATTAAAAAATAAAAACAAAAAAAATAAACTATTATATTCTTTATATTCACTCATATTCGCTTATATCCATTTATATTCGCTTATATTCGCTACTTCTTGCAAAGTGCCAGAAAGTTAGGTTGTTTTCTTGCAAAGTTCTGAAAGAAGTAAGGAATAAATAAAATAAAAAAAATAA
>QKWP01001383.1:126515-141380 GCA_003550325.1 Gigaspora rosea
ATTTGATGTATTTTTTGGTGCTAAACAAGTTTACTTATATCAAGAAGTTATGATCAATTAGTAAAATTTAGAGAATCTTAGAAATTTGTATAATTTTATTAATAAAATTATACAAATATCTATGATTCTCTAAATTTTACTAACTGATTTATACTTCTCACTCTAAGTAAACCTGTTCAGTATCAAAAAATACATATATTTTTATTTAGATTCAAACTAGTTTGCAAAATTTGGACTAGCCCGACCAAACTTATGATTGAGTTTGAGTTTAGTATAAAGTTTTAATAATAAAATTTAGAATTTGAGTCTGGTCTGGACCAGACCAAACCCAGACCCAAACCTAGAATTACTAGTTTATATAAACACCTGACTGAACCTGAACATGTTCATGAACTTATGAACTAAACCTGAACTGAACCTGAACCAGCTCTAAAAGTTCAATACTAAACCTGAACATGTTTTAAAAAATGTTCAGGTTCAGGTTCAATACTGAACCTGAACCTGAACCTGACCTAATTTCAGTTCAGGTCCATAGGAACACTAATTTAAATTATTAGTTTAATTAACTTGGTTTATAAAATAAGATATATTTGATATAAAAAATAACTTAATTTTTTACTATTGAAATTCTCTTTAATAAATTCATCATCTGCATATTCAAACTTTAATGCTTCAATGCTTGGGTTAACAACTGAAAGAGTTAAATATTAAGCTCTACTAAAATAGGTTGTTAGATCGTCAAATGGTCTAAAAATTTCTACTAATTCTTCTAATAATTCCCATTCATGATTTTTAAGCATTCAATCGTTTAATTTATTAAAATCATTTTTAACATTATCATCATTATCAATTTGAAGATGCAAAGTTTTGAAAAGCCATTCAATTGCTGGACGCAATTTCAAAAGTCTTTTTCAAAATAGGTAAGAGGAATTCCAGCAGGTTTTTTTATCTTCAATAGTATGCAGAATAATTATTGGTTTTTTCTATTTTATCATTCTCAGCATTTGATAAGCTTTTAGGTATGTATTCAAGATTATGTCCTTGGGCAGGGTTTTTTTGCTTAATCTTTTTTCAATTTTTCAGATCAATTTGTGCCAGATCAAGATGTTGACTTTGTTTTAATAATCGAAAAAATTTATAAGCTTTTGGATCCGTTTAGTAAATGGATTTATAAATTTCAAAGCATAAATAACAGTAAGCTGAAGTGTGTGTACAGTATAAGGTAAATGTTCTATACTATTCAAATCATTAATTGCTTTTTTTATATTTGCTCCATTATTAGTTATTGCACAAATTATTTTTCCATTTAACCCAAATTCTTTAATTTTAGATTCCAAATATTCTTTTATTCGTTCACTTGTATATGGATATTCGAAATACTCAATGGCTAGTAGTATATCACGCACTTCAAAGCCAGATGTCAACCAGTGAAAAGTTATACCTATATACCCATTATTAGTATAGGATATCTATAAGTTTGTAGTTATAGAAGCAGTATTACAAGTATTTTCAAGTAAGTTTTTAAGTCTTGTATAACCTTTTTAATAAGCGATATCAATATTTTTTCTAATATATTTATTGCTTGGTAGTTCAAATGCAGGATCAAATTGCTGCATCATTTTTCTATACCCTTTTACATTTACAGTATTAAATGGTAAAGAGTCTGTAACTAACCAGTTAGTTGTAATTTGTTTTAACTCAGCTTGTTTTAATTTATTGTATAATATTACTTTTTTAAACATTTTATTTATATTTAACTAATAGTTTTCATTTGATTCTAGCTGCACTAGTAGAAGATTTGACATTTTTTTGGATACTATCATCAGAAATATGATCAATATCATAGATATTTTCATAATCCATTTTTATTTACTTGTTATTTTTTCTTTAAAAAATAATTAAGTTAAAATAGTATTACAATATTACTAATAACAAGATAGCCAGGTTTGGTTAAGATTATAAATAATTTAAAGCAGTAGATAAGGTTAAAAGGATGGGTATTAATAATTAAAAAATAGTATTAATATACTATTTTTTATTATGTTTTATTTAGAATTGAGTTCTGAAACTTTATAGAAGGTAAAATAAAAACCTTATATACAAATTTTTTAAGTACAAGAGTTTTATCTATTTACTATATAGTGAGATACCTTTCTCTTTTCATATATAATATTACATCATTGATGCTCATCTTCCAACACTGTCTTTCCTTTTTTAATACTATTATTATTTTTAATTATACTGCTTTCTTATTTATAGCTGTTATATACAATTTTACAACACTTACGCATTGTGCCAATATTTTGCACTGCCTTTTCTATATTATATCTAATTTAAAATGAATTCTTGTATTACTAACAATGTGGTCAAGAATAAATATAGAAATAAATAATATAAGATATACAAGTAAAACTGAAAACAATAAATACACAGCCAAATAAGTAATACAAAATAAAATATTACCTATTATGATGCCTACTGTCTAACACTGCCCTTCCTTTTTTAATACTATCATTATTTTTAATTATACTATTTCCTTATTATAGCAGTTATTCAAATTTCTATAACACCTTTTCTACTGATGCCTTATATGCATAACGCACTTTTAATATCAATGATTTTAATATTAAAATATAATATTATATTCACCTGATTCACCTGAAAATAGTGACAGATATGAATAAAATAAAACATCATCAATAAATAAATAAAATTAAAAAATTGCAAAAATTGCAAAAAAGCAAAAATTGTAAAAAAATAAAAATTGTGATAAAATCATGTAAAAATGGTTTTTTTTAAGTTTTTTTTTACATTTTATGAAATATATATTTATGATCTATGAGAGTTTATAAATCAAATGGCTTAAAAATTTTTCAACTCCATTTTTTTTTTTTAGGATTAGAAATTTTTTTACTATTTAGTGTTTACCCAGATTATCTGGGAGACCCAGGTTGGAATTTTCATGACGGGTCAGAACACTATTTTCATATGAGGTTTTGTTATGGCATGTCGACAAGCTTTACAACTTTCAATTAGTGGATATGTATCTGTAACTTAGTAAGAAAACAATTTTAGATAGAAGATGCTACATTTCATCTATTCTCTAGTTGACAGGCAGATTATCAATTAAATGCACATAGCCAATCAAATTTTAGTATTTAAAATATATTACAGTCAGACCTCTCTAAATGCATATTGTTGGGACCAGCTCTGAGGTATGCATTTAAGGAGGTATGCATTTAGAGAACATTTATTTTTATAAGTCAAAATGGCGAAATGTGGCGTGCTTCCATCTAAAAAGTTTTTTTCTTACTAAGCTAACAATACATGTCCACTAATTGAAAGTTGTAAAGCTTGTCGAGGCGCATCTAACAGTGGTTAGATCATCCAAATCGGCCCAGTGGATGGCGAGTTATCGTCGAAAAACGATTGGCTGACTATATAAAATTACATATGAAAATCACTATAGGCGAAATGTGGCGTGCTTCCATCTAAAACTTTTTTTCTTAATAAGTTAACGATACATGCATACTAATTGAAAGTTGTAGAGCTCGTCGAGACGCATCTAACGGTGGTTAGATCATCCAAATCGGCCCAGTGGATGGCGAGATATCGTCGAAAAACGATTGGACGACTATATAAAATCTCTATGTAAAACAATGTTTACAGAGATTTTATATAGTCGGCCAATCGTTTTTCGACGATATCTCGCCATCCACTGGGCCGATTTGGATGATATAACCACCATTAGATGAGTCTCGACGAGCTCTACAACTTTCAATTAGTAGCCATGTATCGTTAACCTATTAAGAAAAACGTTTAGATGGAAGCACGCCACATTTCGCCTATAGTGATTTTCATATGTAATTTTATATAGTCGGCCAATCGTTTTTCGACGATAANCGCATCTAACGGTGGTTAGATCATCCAAATCGGCCCAGTGGATGGCGAGATATCGTCGAAAAACGATTGGACGACTATATAAAATCTCTATGTAAAACAATGTTTACAGAGATTTTATATAGTCGGCCAATCGTTTTTCGACGATATCTCGCCATCCACTGGGCCGATTTGGATGATATAACCACCATTAGATGAGTCTCGACGAGCTCTACAACTTTCAATTAGTAGCCATGTATCGTTAACCTATTAAGAAAAACGTTTAGATGGAAGCACGCCACATTTCGCCTATAGTGATTTTCATATGTAATTTTATATAGTCGGCCAATCGTTTTTCGACGATAACTCGCCATCCACTGGGCCGATTTGGATGATTTAACAACCGTTAGATGCGTTTCGATGAGCTCTACAACTTTCAATTAGTGGACATGTATCATTAACTTAGTAAGAAAAAAACTTTTAGATGGAAGCACGCCACATTTCGTCATTCTCCAGTTGATAGGTGGATTATCAATTAAGCAAGTCATATGATATACAAAATCATAACATGTTGTCCTGATTTGATTGGCCCGTGGTCACATGATATGCATTTATGGAGGGATTTATATAGATGGGCCAAGAAAATAGTATGCATATGCAGAATAAAGAATATGCACTTATTTATTAAGCCCGTCAATGGGCCAGACAATTAATATGCATTTAAAGAGGTTATGCATTTAGGGGGGATGCATTTAGAGAGGTCTGACTGTATACAGTTTTTACTAGAAGTTATACAAACTTGATGATCTAATTTTTAAAGTTGCAATTTAATTGGCTTTCTCAAATGCTAAATGCATGAGTAATGCATGTTGTAGATATGTTGCATTTATAGAAGTTTAACTATATTAGTAACAACTAATTTAAAAAATATTATATATTATAGCTAACCCTTGTAATTATTCCATCGTTTTCATGATTATTTTGATAGTATACTAAATATGTATTCAGTTTCTCTGTACAATTTGTATTATGATCAACAATTTGTTCAAAGTTAGATTATATATAGAGCATATATCAATAATTGACTAATTAGATTTAATGACTGCTATGCTAGTTTATATATAACTATTATTACTGCTCATGAAACATTTAAGTAATATAATATATATTAGCTAAATAAGAATTAATTAATTTGTATTAGAATTATGATACAATATAATATATATATAATTTGCAATTTTTTCTATATGAAATTGCTTACTTCATACAGTATGTAACCAAAAATTGATTGGTTAAATAAATAAACTAGTTTGTTTATGTGACTGTAATTACCTGACTTGTTGTGCTTTTTAAATTTTATTGGCTAATAAAAGATCATATAATTTGTATAATTTATAATTTGAAGGGTGTGGCGACTTAGGGAAGTTGGTAAGTTGTCACCCCCCAAGTGGCAGGTCTAGGGTTCAAATCCCACTGGCGACGCTTTGGAAAAATAGACCTGTGCTACAGTAACCGTTTCCTGTCGATCAGTTGGGTATATTACCTGTAGTCCTTGGTTACCATCTCGAATGGGAGCTTTCGAGCGAAGTTGTATCCGGTGACAAACAAATCCAAGGAACCGGGGAAATGGAAACCCATTTGGAAAGTCCCGAGTAAGGAGGTAGCAACGATCTTCGACGGCGCTACCAGAACCGGAATATCAGAAACCGGAGCTGGAGAACTGGACGATATGACCTTCGGAGGAGAGGGTCCACCAACCTGGCCGCCGGAGTCGTACCGGAAGAAAAGGACCTATGTTCTGGAATTAGGTACCAGGGGAAGAAAAACCATAGTAGCACCTAATGCTGGGTAGATCAACCCTTCCGGGCCAACTGGTTTGGAAGTTTGGGGCACCCGGTGATGGACCGGTAGGAAAGTAATGGTGGGTACCGGGGTCGGTGTGAACCTTACAAGGGCAAAAGTAGGTAATGGTAGCGGTTAGGTACCCCTTGACTGCAAGTTGCTTGCCTCGGTGAGTGCGTAAGTTACCGAAGTGTAGGTAATACCTGTGTGGGACAGGGACTGCTCTACCAAGTTTACCCGCGAGGATAAATTAGTCCTAAGGGGATGTAGGTAGCAACCAGGACTGTCTTCGACTGACTAATGTATCGGAGGGCTGTACCGGTAATCACAAGTAGGATTGACATGCGAAGCATTGGACCAGAGGGTTTAAATAGGCAATTCCATAGTTGGGTTGTAGGTATGGCAACTAGTGTAGAACCTTCAGGCAAACTACTTAAATTAGACAACCAAAAATTGTACGTGTGGCTAGTTGTACTCTCATTCAATGTAACTCAATTGTGGGTGCGCCCAAAGAGGCGCCCTTGATTCACAGGCTTGATTAAATAAACTCTCACCCAAAGCGGGAACTTTAACACAAAAAAAAAAAATAAAAATAATTTATAATTTGCTATTTGGCTAACTTCACTGAATACTCTACTGTAGATCTGGTGAATTTGATAGACAAATAGGGCTTGTTGATATATAAAAATATTTTTTTATTAAATAACTTTTTCTTGTTATATAATTAAAAGTTGTATAGCTAATTTTTGTGATTCTAATAGTAGTAAAATCATTGAAATCCGTTTAATAAATTATAAAATATGAGTATTTTTCAATTATTTACTATAGAGTTTTTTTAAGAATTGAAGCATATGGCATTCTATTTACTGTATAAGGAACTAGTCACATGGCCACCAATTTTTACTATAAAATTTGTATCCTTTAACTGCAAACTACTAATTAAAATTTTTATATAGTAAAAATTATACAGACTAGCTAATCAGAATAAAGAGAGTTAACTATATATATTTTCTATAATATATATTAAATTATTACTAGAAATCTATACTCAACCCAGTTTTTTTACTTAGTATAAATAAATTAATAAACTTTTTGCTATTTTTATCATAGTATTTAGATCATAACCAAAATTAGTTGGGGTTAAACCATATTTTTGTAATGTTAGTTATCATGGTAAAAATAGCAATTCTCTAAATATATCTATATAATAGTATAGATTTAGAATTAATTTAGGTATAGCTTATAGCTACATGTAGCTGATATTATATATAGAGTGCTCCGTATTAAAAGGGCCCATTTTTACATTTATCTCATTTTGAGATAATTGAGTTTAACCATTTGTTTTGATTTTCGGACTAATCTGGGATTAATTAAATTTCACGATTTTGATTGGTTAAAGACGGCAGGTGACTATCGGATAATCTCGTGACTTGTTGGCTCTACGCAGCCTCATGTAATTTTTCTTTTTATATTATCTTGATTTTTTATTATGCAAATCGACTTTCATTAATAATTGAAAAATATCCATCATGTCAAAATTTACATGAATTTAATAAAAACTCATTTTTCAAAAAATTGTAAAAATGGGCCCTTTTAATGCGGAGCACTCCATATAGTGCACCTTATAGCAATAGTTAGCTAACAATTAATACAAAAATAAAATTAGGGTTTAGAGTTAGGATTATGGTTAGGGTTGGGGTTGGCATTTTTGCTTAGCAACACAACAGGGACTACCCTAGTAAAATTTTGACAAATACCTAGGTCTAAATTTTTACTATCATTAAAAAATCTTGGTTTTTTTATATAATATATAAGGGAGAAAGGGGTATTTTGACGAAGAGGGTATTGGGATATCTTGTTATCCTATGATCAGATCCGGATGAAATCTATACCATTCGAATAGTATAAATTTCAGTCGGTCCTGGTCACGTGGTTACTAAATACCTGGGAAGATATACCAATTCATCATAATACCTCTTTATATAGAATGCTATAGCTAATGGTATTATAACAAACTAGGAATCTCTAAATTCCGTGATCAGAAACAGATGAAATTTGTACCATTCGATTCCTCTTATTTGAGAGGAATTGAATGGTATAAATTTCATCCAGTTCTGATCACAGGATCACAAGGTATTCCCAATTCGTCACAATACCTCCAAGGCCAAAATTTTCTATTTTTGGCCGGAGCGTAACGACGGACATTTAGTGTTTACGCATGGTGATATAAAAGTTACGTTTTTGATGCGGTTTGATCTAAAAAAATTATTTTTTTGATTTTGTTACATAAAATTAGATCAGAACCACAATTTGGAAATTTTTTGTCCGTCCGCACGCGTGTCGCGTAAAAAAAAACCCCTGATAAAAAAAAAATCAACAAACAGACCTGCCAATTAAATAATTTTTTAATAAATTTACATATTCTATTAGTTGGACGCCTAAATTTACAAAATATTCGAACATAAATTTGTTTTTGAAACTTTGTAGATATTTTGTAAAAATTTCCAAGCAATTCCTTGTCTTTTTAATGAGTTGAATCGTTTTGAAACCGATAATTTTAATAAATATATTTATCATTATTAATATTACCGTTATTAGTATAAGCTATAGTAAAATTATTAGCTAGACACTTATAAACAAATTAGATTTAAATAATGTATACTATATACTGTATTATTAAATATATACAACTATTATATATTATATTAAAATAATTAATTAGTTTTATTTAAAATTTTGAATTTTAAAATATTTTCGCTCCGGCCTCACAATGCTACGCATTAGCCTAGTTTAAAAAAATAATTTAAATTAAAATAGTTTGTAATCCAGTGATCAGAATCAAAATAATTTTGGTATCATTAGACTCAGCTTGATGAGACGAATCGGAAGATACTAAAATTGTTTGATTTGAATCAATGTATCACAGGATACGAACGAAACATTTTAACTTCGTAAAAATACCTCCTCCTCCCTTATATATTAAAATAAATTTGCATTCTAATAAGGAAGTTTTATTAAGCTTGTATGTTTTGAAGCTCATTGAGTTTTTTGTACAATAACTAAATATCCATTTAACAGTTGTAAAGATAGCATTACCAATGCTTATCGTTAGAACAAATAATATAAGTACTGTACGCACGTACGTACGTACATTTACATACTGTACATTATCATCATCAAATCAGGTCGAAGTAAGATAGTGAGTTTTTATTACTGTTACTGCATCCCGTAATTTAATGATCATAAAATATATATACAATGAAATCTTTATCAGAACTCATCATTCTTGCGAGGTGTTTGCAAAACGTATAATTTTTTTCTCTTTTACTAAAGTTTGCGTGGAAGTCATGTCTGTTATTAAGGTGGAGAAGTCTATGAACTTCTATATAGATGTCGGGAAGATGAAGGGTAGACAATTTATTTAGTTCTTTCTGCAAAAAAGGAAATCTTGAATATAAGATTTACCAATGATGATGAAGAATTTCCAAATCGTGTCTCTTAAAAATAATCAGCAACTATTAAATAGAGGTTCGAATAATATCGATATAACGAATTGGAATAATTTTTTGCATGCATCTCGTTCTCAAAATAAATAGATATGTATACAAATAAGTTAGGCTTATCTCGATGAAAAAGAGAACCAATCAGTGATTAACACGAAATAGGATTAAATAATAAAAGTCTTAGGAATGTACGTACGTACATACATGTACGTCGTACATTGGCTGTATTATGTTGCACTATTGCTATGCATTATTTATGGCATGCTGTTATTATCATCGCCTAAAGACCAAATGTTTGATCTTTTTTAACTGAATTGCCAAAATAACCTAATGTAATTATACTTTTTACCATATTCGATGGATGAAAATTATTTTACATTGCATTTTACGTACACAAATTCTCATTGGCAGAAAGGTATAATATTAATTCGGTTGCTTAATGAATCAACGTTAAGCATCGTTTTTTAATGCATCTCACTTTACTCAAATACTATAAATAAAAAAATTTTTAGCAAATGAGTGTATGATAGGCAAGAAATGCCGTATGTACCTACCATGGAGCTACAAAATCTACTTTTCTAAGAGAACAAGTGTATCCTAATCTAATTGTATGCATACGAAATTCGACTCTACATGCATATATACGTTCAATATCAAACTCTAAAATATTTTTATTGGTCTTCAAGTTGTTTAAAATGTTGGAGAAAATTAACATGCTATAAAATAAGCTTGTTTGACTTCTATTATTCAACGCGCGCTATGCCAGTGTCCGTTGAGCACTAAATTAGTAATGGAGCGTGTTCTTTAGTGCTTGTACGCATCTCGACTATCTAATGTTTGTTTGTTACCAGTTTTTATATTCAAATGTGAGTTCACCTTACTCGCACAATGAGCAATGGGATTGCATAGTGTTTACAGCATATAAATGACCAATTAACGCATGTAGCCTCAAAATTTGAGAAAACAGTTTCAATACAGTTTCTTTTGTAAAAAAAAAGAAATATATAGTAATAACTATTATCCAAAACTAAAAAATTTTTTTTTCATTTGTCAATCAAATGACGTATAATACGATGACAGGATTTTGGCAACTTCTTTCCGATGGAAAGATCGGCTCAGAAAAGTCTAATGGAAAATCTTCGACATCTGAACGACATCCCTACCAAGTAGCATTCTACTATCAAATCAACGGCAAAAGCTATTTTTACGCTCACAGTACAGATACACTTAAATGGTACATTAAAGAGCTATCTGACAATGGTAAAATTGGCGAGGAGACTGCAAGTGGAGCCCGAGAGAACCCGTATCATGTCGCATTTCCTTTTCAAATTGGAGGCCAAACTTATTATTATGCCCAAAATGTTGATTCCAATTATTGGTATATTCAAGAATTGGTTGAAGGAGGACAATTAGGAGAAGAAACTGATCAAGGACAATGGTTAAATGCTTATCATGTAGCTTTTCTTTTCACGATTAACGGAAGAACGTTCCTTTATGGACATAATATCGATTCGAATTACTGGTTTATCCAAGAGTTAATGGAAGGAGGAAAAATAGGCGAAGAAACCGCAAATGGAACTTGGCAAAATGCACAACATGTTTCTTTCCCTTATCAGATTAAAGATAAACATTACCTTTATATGCATAATACTACTAATCGTTGTTGGTGGATTACAGAATTATTTAGCGATGGTACGATTGGACAAGAGACGGCTCGTGGAAGTTGGAAAAGCACTTTCCAAGTCGCAATTCCATTCCAAATAAATGAAAAGGTTTATTATTATGCTCATAATATTCATACGAAACATTGGTATATCCAAGAACTTACTCAGAACGGAAAGATGGGTTCGAAGACGGCAAATGGTACTTGGCGTAATTCCTATCCCGTGATTTTTGCGGCCAAAATCAAAAACAAGTCTTATATCTATGCGCAATGCTTCGAATAATACTTGTCTCTGCTCAATTTTTGCATAATTTGATTCTTAGCTTCATCATGTAAAATATAATGATATAATGATACGAGTCTAAGTGCAATGACAACGAAAAATTAATTCCAGATGATTGAACATTTCTAATTAGTATATTTACGAAATTTTTAAATTTTATCAACATTGTATTTTGAAGTTTTTCCTCTTAATTTAATAAGTAAATACTCGTTAATTAGGTCAAAAACGACCAATATGTAAATTTTGCTGTTCAATCTTACAAATTGTTCAAGTAAATTGTGATAATTTATAATACTGTAATATCATAGCAAAAAAAAAAAACTAGCATCGCTTTATTTTGTTCTTTTTAAATGCAAATTCGTCATGCTATTTATGCCTATCATTGTCTTATTCTTTGTAAGGTAGGGAAAGCTACCACGATATAGTACATATAAGTAGTTGTCGCTCAATTCTCCGAATGTTATTCCTCGACAGGCCATTTACCCGACATCACATAGTGTTGGGGTTAACATTTGATTAGTTGGTATATATTTTTAACAAATTGTCATCCCGGATGATGTCGAGTCGAGTAGAAGAAATAACTTTCGGAGAATCTTGCCGTAACCTTAAAATCAAATATTTAATTTGTATCTGATCATTATTTGGTCTGTATATGTTTGATAAAATTTATTCCATCTCTTATGATTTTTATTTATAATTATATATAGAATATTTAATTGTATTTTTAAAAAATTACAAATTCGATTATGTTTTGTTTTTGTTGTAATATTAATCTTCGATTTTTGGTTTTGTTTGTTTTGTTTGTTTTTTTTAAAGTAAAACTTTGTTTCTTGCATAAATCTTTTTAATAATTAATACTAAACTTGAGATTAAATGTGATAAATATTTTTTTAACTTTTTAAAAATTAAATATTGTTTTTAAATAAAGGTAATATTTTTTTTACTAAGCTAAAAATTATTTATTAAATTTAAATTTGGACTAATAAAGTAATTTCTTGTATTTACTAAGAAAGGTCGCAAACCTCTTTAGTCTATTTAAGAGATAGTGAGAGGTGATATATAAGCTTATATAGTAAATAATTAGGTTGTTAAGCATGTATAAATATCTATAGACTGCTATCATTTTTGTATTATAAGCTTTAGGATTTTGTGAGGAAGCGCTCGAAGGTGCAGGGGAATTTAACGGTCAGTTTGTAGATATTTCCATATGACTTGGTATCTATATCTTCTTGTATATGCTTTTGACAATATAGTAGAATATAAATGGAATAATATTGATGCTTTCTTTTAGGCTGGGGATTGTGAAGAGGATTTCTTTAGTAATCAAACTAATAGAGAGAGAGAGGGTTGCTTTTTGTGATATGTTGGGTTGTAAAGCTAGTAGCAAATTGGATATGTGATATATTTGGTATTTTGTATTTTTTGATAGTTTTTTTAGTTGCTTATTGTATTATTGAGTTTAGACTATATATGTTCTTGGAACAGTATATATTTATTTTCTTTCTTCTTGGTATCTTGGGCATGCTGAGTTAGAGAATTTTTTGGGATTTCTGTGATAAATTAGTGAGTACTTATAAAGAGTTTATTAGTGAGTATAATTTTGAAAGATTTTATTTTAGATTTATCTAAATCTGTTTCTTGCAATAGTAGTATACATATAGTTAATCTATGTATAAATAAGCGATTTGTTCTATTTTTGATTATAATTTTGGCTATGCTATTTTGTAAGGTATTTTGTATTGATTAAATATCTGCTAGTGTTTTTTCTATTATTTATTCAAAATTCTTGTACTAATAATTTAGAGTGGTATTCTTTCAAGCCAATACTTTTTGATTCGGTTATTAGGTCAAATACCTGTTACAAAATACATCTACTTTATCCGACAAACTCATATGATCATGAAATGATTTCTTGTTATTTTTTCATGTGTTACGATGTAAACACCATGATCATAAATTGCCCAAATTTTCGAATACAGTTAATTTGGCAAATGATTGACTACACGTGCCGCAGAGCGGCACGTGTTCATTTGCCAAATTACTGTTATTCGACAATTTTTGCCCAATATTGTGCACATAATAATGCCCCTTTGCGCTTTATTTTGGACCCCTGCACATTATTTTGAAATGCACATGCACCTTATTTTGAGCCAAAATATGATTTTTTTTGAAATTTTGTACCAGTATTTGATTCTGATCAACTCACTGACAAACTTCAAAAACATTGAACTTACTTTACCAACAAGCTTATTAGCAATTAATTTACAGAAAAGTTAATTTCATAGATAGTTATATTTCACAAACAAGTAATTCTAGTTAATGTTATTTAGAATTAGAGTTAAAGTTAAAGCTATTATGAAAAAAACTTGCAAAATGAGCTGTTGATAAAATATACAGATTATAAAATGAACTTGTTTGTAAATTAAACATTTGTAAAATAAGCTTGTCAGTAAAGTAAGTTCAGTAAATGTAGTGATTGTTGGTAAAATAATATAAACCCACTTTGAGCACTATGTTATATATGAGCAATATTCCAGATAATATGGTTAATTTTTTAAAAAGCCAAAATTCAGATTAATGCCCTAGTCTGCTTTTATGCACAAATATGGTAATAGCATTTTCTTTTACTAATTAAAAAATTATTGTGCCAAAAATTCAAAATAGTATTTTTGTAAAGTATATCTTCTAGAGCTTTTTCTCTACTAGTAGAGTGAAAAGGGGGGGTTCTGGGATCAAATTTTGGTGATGTATTCAGAATGGCCTCCAATCCCTCTCTACAGATCCTTCTAGATATATTTAATCATATATCGAATTCAAGCTCTAAATTATGCTAGAGCCAAATCCTGTTAACTTACTCTCCTTACTCCTAAATTTAGACTTCCAACATTAAGGAGTACATAGTCTTTGTTAACGCTCTGGCTATGTTTTTAATCCCAAACAAGATAACAAAACAATTATGCTATCTCACTTGCCCTTGAAACGAGCAGAGAGCACCGAGGACCGAAGTGTCCGAGTGTGCTTCTCTGCGAGCCCATTCAAGCCTAAAATGCATACTATTTTCTATGTTATCCTAGAATTAATTCAAACCGTGATTTAACACTATCCAGCAAAGGACAAAAAATGCTAAGTCTCACCTTGCAGAGGTGAGACTTAGCTATTAGAATGAGACTTATCCGATCAGAGGTGAGATTTAGCTATTAGGGGTGAGACTTATCCGATCAGAGGTGAAACCTATCCGATCAAAGGTGGGACTTATCCGAGGGAAGACTTATCTAAGGTGAGACTTATTATATATATTTCAAAGTCTCATTGCCACGTCTCACCTGTTTTTTTCACAAGCTCAAAAAACAAAATATAGTAATCAGTTTAGAGTTTACCTACTTTCCGGCTTCGAGTGATTTATCACGAGAAGGCAGGATCTAGATTCTGAGTGCTCGAAAAAGATATATCCTATTTTGAATAATTTTATCATGAAAAGATGGGGGTAAATATTTTTATTTAAACAAAAGTTTACCCAATATATTAACAGGTAAGACTTAATAATATCATGCCTAGAAGTGATAAAAAAAATCGTACATGTGCTTGTTGTGGATATACTTTTACAAGACCAGAAAAACTTCACAAGCATTATAAAAGCAAAAAAAATCAATGCAATATACCATTTGCCCGAACCCAAGTATCCAAACAGGGGCTAT